>JAAEAF010010392.1:0-48168 GCA_011037195.1 Triatoma infestans
AACTTCTTGAGAAATATCGAATATAAGCAGTAGATTCCGAATTTTATTGTGCTGCGCAAATATGCTGTGCCACCACAGCTTTCCTGAACAAAATTTCCGTCGATTGAAAGAATGTTGTATTAACGTTCGCGGTTTCACGGACATCAGCCGAGTTCTACCCCTTAACTGAAGGTTCTCTTCAGCAATAAAACTTCTCATTCTGTCTTGACTCTAGCAAAATAATTTGAAGTCTGAACTTTCTAGCGATTGGTATCATTGGCAAATAGCACTGATAGACTATGATATGATGTTTCTGTTTACTCTATGTACTGTAGACGCACAGATTTTTGTCGGACCCTCTAGTCCCGACATCTTGTCCACACCCTGGCCATGAACACATTTCCTTCACCTCTATAAAGTACCACTAAGTACAACGGAATTATGGACTCGACGATTTAAATCCCTTCAAGTGATCAAGCTCTTCTTAGCTTCAATCCATGTTATAGATGACCGGTTCTTACTTACTCATAGTTGGGCACTCTGTTCAGAATACAGAGATCGCGTCTTCCAAGTTGGGAGAGAAAACTTTCCAATCCCTTTCTTTGTTCGCCTGTCTCCTTGCACCCTACCCTGGTAAGAGAATTAGGATTCTTGAAGAGAACCTTCACCACCTACGACGTAGATAAAAAACAATAAACAAGGGAAGGCCATAGGCCTAATTGTTGGCCTGTTTGTTATTCAATCACGACGATGCTCATAGATCAAGCAAAACACTGAATCATGAGCGTAAGCAATGCTTACAATTTATAATATAGGCATTATTTATGATTAATGTATAGTCTAAGAATTAAATTAAAGAATACGTATATATACATATAATATTTTAGTTGTTTTAAGCGATCTATTTCATTGTAATATTTCCAAAAGTGTTGTGTAGACAATAACAATAAAGAAAATATATAAATAAATAATTAAAAAGACAATTAATTATGTAATTTAATTAAAAACAAATGTAAAATCAAAAATAAAATATTATTTCCTGGCTAATTTATTTATTAATTTTGTTTTGTTTTGTTTATCCTTTCTATATAGTTTTGAAATATATCTTGTAGCATTGTTTTAATTGACTGTCCTCTACTGGCTGGTACGGGCAAGTAAGATGATCATGCTAAATTTTTTAAACTTGAGTTTGATAAACTTTCCATCCATCTAACGACATATTCAGCGCGACGAAGTGTCAAATTAAAGAGGGGAAGGGATCGAACCCTACGGTATCCAAAGTCTCACCAGCCCTCAAACATAGCTACTCCAAAGACAAACAAAAACAAAACGGGACTAAAACAAATATCACAGATCCAGGTCTAATCCACCAAATATTCACCGCAGCCATATGAACAAGTCAGACCATAACCTTAAAAGGAAATAAACAGGCTATTCTGACCAAAGGTCTTAAACCTAATTTTTTCACAACACAAGCAATCTGCCATATGTTGGATGGATGGTTATTCCTCTGTCTCACAAAATCGATAAAAAGAGTTTGGCATGAACCCTATTATGGTAGAGGTGTCTCCTTAAACCACAATGTCCAGTAATGGGATTTTTCAAACTTTTATTTTTAATTTACTATTATCAATGTAATGATTAGGTTTAGCTGCATTTACTAATCAGTTTGTCCGTACAATTATACCAATAAATAATAATAAAGCGATCAGACGGCTGATCTTTATTGTTTCACTCTTTCGTCCACTTTCGGCGAAAAATGAAACATACTGTAGAAATTTGTGATTAAAATAAATTAAATATCGTTTTAGTAAACAAAGCAAATGATAATTCAATCAATATTACAAAACAATTTATCGGTCAATGTAATTTATGAAAGTACTGTATTGTTAGTAACTAATGTGCAATAATGTATACAGTAATAATAATGTATTAATTATTCATATATTATTAAAATTATTAATAGGCAAACTTATAACAATACAATTATATTGGCGGGAAAATGTAAATAAACAGTTCTCCGTTGAGGCGGATATTAGCCTAAAAAAACATACAAACATCCATGTGACAATCGATAATTAGTTAAAACGATCTTTCGATCCCAGGCAACCTAGAAACAAGTACATCCGGAGTAAGCTCAATTTCGAAAAATCTGACACGATCGTAATACTTTCTCTTACAGCAGTAAGAGAAAGTAAAAGTGTAAACATTTGTGTCAAGGTTTATTTATTGGTATCTTAGTCTTGAATGGTCGCGTGTTTCCCCACCGCTGCATATACATATATTATAAATCAATTAATAAAATTAATGATATATTACTAACAAGTGTGTAAATTATGTCCTTCAAATAATTATTTTATAAATAATTACAAAGTGAGACAAAGGAAGATAAAAATATATTTACATTAAACACTTTTCACACATGCCAGATGCAATCTGAAGAAAGTTTCTGCCCATGTCCTTCACTTGAATCGGAATGTATTTCGGTTGAATAAGTTTGCTGTTGTTCTAATTAAATAGGTGATATATAGGAACATTAGAACTGGGCGGACTGTAACAGAGCGCAAGAAAGGGCGTCCAATCTCCTTCTTAAGATAACACCACTGGCACCAACTACATTCCATCCAATTTCACGACAATCCTGCACACTATTACTGAATGCAACTCCTAAATGTTCAGCAACTCCCTCAGGGTTCTTACTAGCTTATCCAGTAATTTTTCCTAGAAGATGAAAGATTCGTAGTATTGAACCACGAAATGAAAGAAAAAAATATGTTTAGCGAGTGAATGTGGATGTGTGTGTTTTTTGTGAACAAAATATTTCAAAAATGATAAATCGCAGGAAGGTCAAATTTAGTGTTCCGTCAAACTCAGGGAATTTAGCAAAATTCATCAACCGTGAGTGCCACTTTACTGAATTCGATTTTCTCGAAAACGGCTCCAACGATTTTCTTTAAACTTCCTATACTATTTACCCACATAAAGACCTATCGCATTTATTTGAAACATTTACCCTGAAAAATGGATTTTTTGAGGTTCTAGGGGAACGCTTTTGAGGTTCTAGGGGAGTAGCGTTACCCTTACCCCTGAAGTACCACTCCAGTGTAATATAAGGTTTTACTACGTACATAAAATTAATACACATTACAAGCATTGATAGAATTCCAAATTTGAAGTAAATCGGTTTACCGGAAGTGCGTTTTTACAGAGTATGTTTTTGAGTTTTTTTTGTAACTTTCTCTGAAACGGTTACAATCATTTTCTTTGCACTTGGAATGCTGACTGCTTAGTTAGAAGCGTATCATTTTTATTAGAAACATTTTTCTGAAAAAATTGATTTTGCGCGGAATTCATGGCGTTAAATTTCAAATGTTTCGTGCAATTGATTGAATGGTTTTGGTGCGCTCTACTGAACCACGGTATCTTAAATCACTTTTGTACCTGCCAAGATTAGTTAGCAGCGCCCGCTTTAGGGGCGGCAACCCGGACATTTGTCCGGGGCGTCAAAATTTTAGGGGCGCCATTTTGGCTGTATGAGAAAAATATTGATGTGTTAACATGCATATACTTCTCTGAACAGAATAGCAGTAGCATGCGAGCAGAGCTCTGCTTCAACTTGTTTTTTAACATGCATACACTTACCTCTAATTATAGAAGAGCGGTTTCATTACACAGTAAGAGAAAGTCGTGTGAGGGACTCACACCAGATTTTTTTTTAAGGTACCTGAGAATCTGAATGGTTTTTTAGAATCTGATTTGTGTGGGTGGGTGGGTATGGGTGTACGTACGTAGGTGTGACCAGCATAATTGAAAAATGGAAACTAGAAAGTTCAAACTTGATATTCCGTTTGAGTGCCATCAGGGAAGTTAATAGTCAAAATCCCTCAACCTTTTTATTACGATGTGAAAGTGCAGTTAATTATATTAAATAGATTTTTAATTTTTGTTGAGCCCTTTTCTCGAAAACAGGTCAAACAATTTTCTTTAAACTTCCTGCAAACATGGAGTTGTTATCGCGGGAAATATTTTTCCTGGCGAAATGATTTTCAACCAGCGGTTCGGGAGAAGAGTGACTCTAGGCTTACATATTAGTCCGTCTTACTCAGGGTCTCTTAAATTTGTTACTAAACCAAGTTTGAAGAAAATCGCTTGAAGAAAGTGCGAATTTCTTTCAGTTTTCCCTAATTTTCCTGTCAATGAAAACAGCGATTTTTTTTAAACTTGCTATTTTAACGACTATCACTTTTGTTCCAAACTTTTTCTGCCAGCTAAATTGCATTTTAGAGATTTCTGAGATGCGGAAATGTCGCGCTGACCTCTAAAAGTGCCTTATCATTAAATGTAAGTTATCCCACTTGTATCTTGTTTCTGTGGCCTACCCCAGAAACCTAATACAAACATCCATCAATGGTAGAAGGGAATACCAGGACAAACGCAGGCGAAACTTTCGATTGAGAAATACACGCGTAAATTTTATTAGGGACGTTATATGTACCATAGCTGGAAGGTTATAAGTTAGGTCTACTGGGGAGAGCATTGTAGGCTGAATGAGTGAGTAATTCCGAAAGGCACGAGCTTCATGACAGAACCGCTTTCAAGTCTGCTAGGTCTGCTTAAAAGGATGAAGCTAGGAGAAGTGCTTAAACTAAAGAGGATGCACAATAGACATCCTTGGTGCCCATGGAATAATGCTTTAACCAACCCCTTTTTCTATCTGGTCTAATCTAATCAACCTGTAGAATAATGAAGCAACTAATTAATATAAAAATTTTATATTTGATGAAAAATGAATAAATGAGAATTGTAATAATTACATTAAATGGAGTCATATGAGCGTTTCACACCAGGTTTTTTTTTGGAAGAAACTGATTTAGTATATCCCATGCAATGACTTAGATAAGTTGGTAAAGTCACTCTTAATATTTAAAGCACACAATAATCTCTCCATCATTAAACATAGAAAATTCAAAATTTCCAAACTGCACGTGATATAGTCACTTGTGGGGAAAAATCGGGAATATTAAATTGCAATTATCCGTGAGCAAATTACAACATGAGATAGTAGCCTAAACAGACTAAAATGCTGTTTTGAATGTGCTGCCAACTTGGCAATGGAATAGGGACAAAATAAAACAAAAGTTTCCTCAATACTAATCAGTATTACCAAGGATGTGTTCGTATTGTAAATAATACCTAGTTTTGTAATGAATCTTCTATGTAATCTAATCTAATCTAGAAACTCGGGGTCTCCATCCTTTACCTCACTTAGACCTCCAACTGGGCCTATTGTGCACCGTAATGAATCTTAGTCACATCATTTTGACAGGTTGTAACAGTTTCTATATTATATTATTGTTCAAGTTTGAACAATTTAATCAAGAAATTATGTTCAAAATAGTAACGTTACAATGTTTAGTTTGGCTGGCGATAAACATGGTGGTAGGGATTTAACTTGTATTGCTGAGCGGCCGTATGGGGAACGCTCTATGCCAAAACCAAGATAAGTTCCTTTCTATGCAGCAAGCATTCCAAGATTAATGAAAACCTTTTTAACCATTTTCCAGAACAATCTAAAAAACTCAGAACCCTATTCTGTAAAATCGCATTTCCCGTTAAAAGATTTTACTTCAAATTTGGAATTCTATTTATGCTTCTAATATGTATTAATATTATGTAGATAGTAAAATCATATATTAAACTGGTATTTTAGAGGAAAGCATAACGCTACTGTTCCCCTAGAACCCCCCAATAGATCAAATTTTCCGGGAAATTGTTTCAAATAAAAGTGACAGGTATTTATGTGTGTAGATAGTTAAGAAGTTCAAAATAGAAAATCGTTGGAGCCGGTTTTGAAAAAACACACACACACCTAGACCATTTGCTGAAACCATTTTATTCGTACTCAGGGGACCTCAAAACATGTATTTCCGATAAAAATTCAATTTTAAAAATCTGGCACGATCGCAATACTTCATCCTACTATGGGAGTAAGAGGAAGTAAAAAGAAGGCGATAAAAAGATTGTAATTAATAATAATAACTAGAAAAAAACCTCTCTAAGTTAAATGAACTAATTATGTACAAAATTATATATGGCATAAATTAAAATATCTGCTTATAATAATCCATTGTTCACTTGATAATAATTGCTATTAGTCAGTTAATGTTTCTATTATAAATAAAGCAATAATAATAATCAGCTCTTTTTTATATTTAAATAAGTAATGTGTGAACTAATCTGTTGTAGTATCATAGCGTAATTAACAGCAACATTATTAATAAAGACATCTGTTTAAAAAAATACTTGCAAAATCAACAATTATTTGCATAATTTTTTTCTGTTTATTCTTCTAATTACAATCGATTAAATTACTATTGTAATTACAACGAATCGTATACATTACAAGGAAATGTACTCGTATATAACAATATTTACAAGGCTGTAAACTTCAAATTAATTTATATTCAATATGTAAAGCAGTGTACTATTACCAACTATGCGGAACTAAACTATTTCTTGGCACCAACAAAGCGATATAGTTATGAGAAAACACTATTATATAATTACATTATGAATCCAGTTAATAATTCGATTTTGTTTTATTGTCTTTTGTTTAAGTAAAACTTTAAAAGAAAGTGGTATAAGATGGTGATACCCAGATATTGAGTGATACTAACCTCTCTTAAAGTTTGAAAAATCTACAAAAATAAAAGATTTGTGTATGTGTAATAAATACATCACATTTAAAGAAAAATCAATCGTTTTTTGAAAAACTGCAGCAAAAAAAGATTCCGGTGTGAAACACTCACCCGACTTTCTTTTACTTTAATTAATACAAGTTTGTAAGATTTTTTACTACTACTTTCATTTGCAACATGACAATGTTCTGATGAGCTGGCCCTATGCATGGTGGGGATTTTACTTGTATACCTGAAAAGTTTAATCAAATTCGTTGGTGACTTTATGGAGAAATCGCCACAAAAAAACTAAGTCGCACTTCCCGTCAACCAATTTTTTTGAAACTCGGAATTTTTGTATCCACATTTCATTGTAAATAATATTATGTAGAATGATATAAAATGCTGAAATATAGAAAAAAGCATCCCCCTCCCACCAAACACCCCTCTTAAATGAATTTTTCCGGATAAATGTTTCAAATAAAAGTTGTAGCGCTTTTTATCTCTAATTAAATTCCAAATTTAAAGAAAGTCGTTGTAGCCATTTTTTATAAAATTGCACAAAAAAAACCTGAAAAATTCATTCAGTAAAGTGGTACTTCCGGTTGAGCGATGTTGATCAAAAATTTATTATCGGGTCCCATGGCAGCACTTAAACTAAATATCAAGTTTGAACTTTCTGCGATTTTCCACTTTTTAGTTATGCTGACCATATATACACGCACAGGCCAATTTCTAAAAACCACTTTTTCAGACTTAGGGGACCTCAAAAAAGTGTATATCCGGTGGAAACTCGGTATCGAAAATTTGACACGATCGCAATACTTCCTCTCGTCAGCAGTAAGAGAAAGTGATTGTTACGTATTTACTTCGTATAAAAGTAATTTTTTTCATGCTTATTTTTTATGGTTTTGCCAATCTAATTACTGCCATAAAAAAAAAAAGGCAGATTTACCAGACAGTCAGATTATATAACTGTCATTACCCAATTGGACCTTACTTTATTTCTATCTTTTCAAAATGCCATCTAAATAAGTTTTTTTATTCATTTATTTTGCAAAACTGTTGCTTTCAAAATCGTAATATAATTTTATATTGCTTTTTTTTGTAACATAATACATACGGTCGTCTATAAATTCGTAAGGCATTCAACGCAATTCTGTCAATACGTTCCTTCTCAGTTTCCTACCTATGTTCACAGGTGGTTCACGCAGAAAGATAGACTGCAAAGTTAGAAGGCCATAAATAGTTCTCAAATACCAGGCAGAACGTGAATTTGATTACATGATAGTCTAGAGACAGCGTCTGCATCAGACCGCTATAATACTTTAAAAAATTAAATGTCAAAGATTCTCCAAAAAAATCCATTTTCCTGGCAGAATGTTTAAATATGTAGATTATTAAACGAAGTTCAAGTAAAACTGTTGTACCTGATTGCGAGGAAATCGGGAAAAACTGAAAACAAAAATTCTGTAGTCACACTTCCGCTTGATGGACTTTGACCAACGTGACGTAACAGATGCGACAACTATGATCTTCCTGCGTTTTGTTTTTCGTTTTTGAATTATAAACTTTACTTCACTTTACCTGGAATGCTAACTGTACACCAGTAAAGTGTGACTTTATAGACTTTATTTTTTCAGTTTTTCGCAATTTTCTCGAAAATGAATGCAACGATTTTTTTCAAACTTCGCTCACTAACTACGTACAAACAAAGGCCATAAAGCTTTTCATTGAAACTTTTTTTTTTAGGAAAATTTATTTCCGGGAAAGCTGTAACCTCAAGCTTTCTTCCAAAGCACAACTTTAGTACACTATAACGCAGTGCAAGCTTCATAATATTAAGGAACCGTAAATGCTTTAGTATCTGTCTACATTCGAAGAAAATCGGTTAACCGGATTCTATAGAATACTTTTCTGATCAGATCGGAGTACTTTAGAGAAAAACTTAACGTTACTGTTTCCTCCAAAACCCCTCCCCCCTGAAATCAATTTTCTTGGAAAAATGTTGCGAATAAAAGTCATAGGTATTTATGTATGTAAATGGAGTTTTTTTTGTTGAGGAAATCGAGAAAAATCCGAGAAGGGGGAATCAGTAAAGTCGCACATCCGGTCGATGAATTTTGAAACACATACACACACACACACACATATATATATATATATATATACTATAATTTTATTGCAAGTATATACATATTTATCATTCAGCCAATCCATTTCTTTCGTACCACGGGACCTCAAAAAATGTATTTCTGATTAATGCACAATTTCAAAATGTTAACACAATCACAATACTTCCTGTTTGAAGATTGTTTCACCTCTTTAACATCTGTTTATACTATAAATTATCATACTTAAAATAAGAAAACATTAAAAGTTTTTCCTTATTATTACAAAAGAACAATAATGTAAAGGTTTTATTAATTTAAGGTTTTGAATCAACTTGTAATTAATTTGGATTAGCAAATAGAACAGCTGCTTTATTGTAAGCGTATGCCATATTGTTAGGTTATCTTTCTTTATTTTGTCCTGTGTTATTTTTATAAATAATTATTTAAAGCTGCAATTAAATGTGTATTCATAGTTTTTTTTTAAAGAACCCTAATTGCATTTATAAATGAATCATGAGATTGTGTAAGATTTAGATATAAAAATTCAAATGTCTCAATGACCATAAACGATTTCTTAACATCTATGAAACATTACTTTTGATCGATTTATTGAATAGTAAAACGTCAAAGTATTCTGCAAGATTATGCACTGCAATTAGGCATTAATAGTTAATCCTATCATAGATTTTAATAACTATTTCGGTTACAAGTATATCAATCAAGAAATGATGGTGAACAGCACAAGAACTGGTCTCTTTAAACTTAGTCTACTAACATATGTACATTTAGATGTAGGCCTATCAAATTTGTTTGTAACTTTTCAAAATTCAGATGTTTTTGTTTTATCACGCAACGCAGATAGGATTTTTTCTTACTGATATTAGCATTAGTGCACTTATAGTAGCAGAAAGAACCATAACTTGTACTGAAGTAGCCTTCTTCTTTTTGTGGTCGTCGACGGTTCAGGGCGTTTGCCCACCATCAGGATAATTTCGTCAAAACAGTGTGATAACATAGACTTTCACAACATAGCATATTCAGTAAAAACACACTCAATACATTCAGTATGTTAACCGAATTTGCTATGTGCAAGTCTATGTTATCACACTGGTTTGACAAAAACTTCCTGACGATCGGCGAACGCCCGAAACCGGTCGATGACCACAAAAAGAAGCAGGCTATCACGGAATATATCTCTGAGACCGGAAGTACGTTTTTACTGAACTGTTATTCAGTTTTCTGCGATTTCCTCCATTATTACACCGACGGATTTCATTAAATTTGGTATACTAACTATGAATACAGGGATCTATCACTTTTGTTACTTTCTTTTTATTTTAAAAGATAGCATGTCAATAGTCATCAGAGAGATTATACTGTGGTCATCTATGACCTATACAAGTAGCTTTGAATTATTGTCGATTATTACACGCCCAGAAACATTCACTTAAATAAGATAATTATAAATTATTAATTAATTAATTATAAATAATTATTAATTATAAATATAATTTACCAAATTTTTAGCGTCCCCTTTCCACTTTAAGAAGCTCTGCTTTGAAGGAAAGATTAACGCCCCAGGAACCCCCAAGAATAATTTTATCCCGGGAAAATGTTACAAATAAAAGTTATATGATAGATATTGGTATGTATGGATAGTACACAAGATTAAAGGAAATCACTGGAAATCGTTGAGAAAATTTTGAAAAATTGAAAAAACCTTCGTGTCAGATACGGTGGAGTATCTAGTTTACAATATCATCTTAAGCTTCCGGTGATTTTTCGTTTTTGAGATATTTTGTTCACACACATAAAGACCATTGTGAAAAACATTTTTATAGTACTCAGGGTTCCTCAAAACAAGTTTTTTCGCTGAAAACCTCAATTTCTAAAATCTGTCATGATTGCAATACTCCCACTTACACAATTAAGATAGAATAAACCAAGTGCAACTATTGTAACAACTAAATGTTGTAGGAACGGCTGGCCTGATATAATTAGCGAGCACTGCCCTGACAGTAGAACTCTGAATGACTAAAGAGATGCTCATAAAGCGGGTGGGGTGGATGAACGAGACTGTAGTAATGGTGAACATTACACGAGGTAGAGTTTAAAATCTAAGGAGTTTTTAAAAATTGCAGTGTAATGAATAAAAACCGGAAAATGCAGCAGTTGTGCAATTCTATAAAAGTGTAGATGAGATGGAACAAAAGATAAATAAAGAAGCAAATCTTCATAGGACATCCGTTTGATTAATGAATATCAATTAATTTTTCTAAAATTAAATCCTCTCTATTGATGGAAATATTGCAGATGCAAATCAACCAACAGGAATAAATTGTTATAATTTCTGGATCTTTCAACATGTACCACTCACGCCAATCTCACGCCCATGTTATCCTGTAACCTTGAAGCATTAATCTTTAGTTTTTTATAAACGGTTTCCTGTAAAAATATTATTGATAGACGTATTTTAAGTTTAGATGTAATAAAGAAAATTTTTAATTAAATTATTATAAAAACATGAGTGTACAACAAAGAAAGGTCATTTAAATTGACGTAAGACCGCATGTCATCTGTCATCTGTATTGAACAAATTAGTTGATTACTTTTTAATTGTTTTCACCTTACTGGCTCAAATACAATTCCACAACTAATAGAGAAAAGAGGATTTCCTGAAATAGAGATAAAGGTCAACGAAGAACTTTTCAATTGTTTGTCAGAACGAAGAATATTAAACCGAAAACTTGTGAGGCAATAGCATTTACTTCTCAGTGTCTAGCCGCCAACCGACACTAGTTCCTAGCGAAAATCGCGCCACAATAACGACAGGTGCAGTTCGGTGTGCACGAGAACTCCAAATCCCCCACGGAAAGTATATTATTCCGGAAAAATGGTTCAAATTTAGTTTATTTATACACATGTGTGTGTGTGTGTGTGTGTGTGTGTGTGTGTGTGTGCAGGAGATCCATGGAACACGTTTTGGTGAAATTTCAGAAAAATCTCACGACTGGTTAAAAGTTATTCATCAAATTTAGTTTATTTATCCACATGGTTTGTGTGTGTGTGTATGTGTGTGGTGTTTGCAAGAAGATCCATGGTACAGGTTTTGGGTGGAATTGCATGAAAAAACTCACAACGACTGTTTAAAAGTTAGTCATCAAATTAGTTTATTTATACACATGGCTGTGTGTGTGTTGTTGTTGGTGTGTGTTGTGTGTGTGTGTGTGTGTGCAGGAGATCCATGGAACACGTTTTGGTGAAATTTCAGAAAAATCTCACGACTGGTTAAAAGTTATTCATCAAATTTAGTTTATTTATACACATGTGTTTGTGTGTGCAGGAGATCCGGAACACGTTTTGGTGAAATTTCAGAATAATCTCACGACTGGTTAAAAGTTATTCATCAAATTTAGTTTATTTATACACATGTGTTTGTGCGTGCAGGAGATCCATGGAACACGTTTTGGTGCAATTTCAGAAAAATCTCACGACTGGTTAAAAGTTATTCATCAAATTTAGTTTATTTATACACATGTGTT
This sequence comes from Triatoma infestans, assembly GCA_011037195.1. NCBI lineage: Eukaryota > Metazoa > Arthropoda > Insecta > Hemiptera > Reduviidae > Triatoma > Triatoma infestans. The sequence goes on from JAAEAF010010392.1 coordinate 12,313, forward strand.
TGTGTGTGCAGGAGATCCGTAACACGTTTTGGTGAAATTTCAGAAAAATCTCACGACTGGTTAAAAGTTATTCATCAAATTTAGTTTATTTATACACATGTGTGGTGTGTGGTGTGTGGCAGGAGATCCGGAACCACGTTTACTGGTGAAAGTTCAGAAAAATCTCACGACTGTTAAAGTTTTCATCAAAGTTTAGTTTATTATACACATGTGTAGTTGTGTGTGGCAGGAAGTCCCGCCCACGTTTTGGTGACATTTCAGAATATCTCCCGACTGGTTAAAAAAGTTATTCATCAAATTAGTGATTTATACACATGTGTTTGTGCGGGCAGGAGATCCGGAACACGTTTTGGTGAAATTTCAGAAAAATCTCACGACTGGTTAAAAGTTATTCATCAAATTTAGTTTATTTATACACATGTGTTTGTGTGTGCAGGAGATCCGTAACACGTTTTGGTGAAATTTCAGAAAAATCTCACGACTGGTTAAAAGTTATTCATCAAATTTAGTTTATTTATACACATGTGTGTGTGTGTGTGTGCAGGAGATCCGGAACACGTTTTGGTGAAATTTCAGAAAAATCTCACGACTGGTTAAAAGTTATTCATCAAATTTAGTTTATTTATACACATGTGTTTGTGTGTGCAGGAGATCCGGAACACGTTTTGGTGAAATTTCAGAAAAATCTCACGACTGGTTAAAAGTTATTCATCAAATTTAGTTTATTTATACACATGTGTGTGTGTGTGTGTGTGTGCAGGAGATCCATGGAACACGTTTTGGTGAAATTTCAGAAAAATCTCACGACTGGTTAAAAGTTATTCATCAAATTTAGTTTATTTATACACATGTGTCTGTGTGTGTGCAGGAGATCCGGAACACGTTTTTGTGAAATTTCAGAAAAATCTCACGACTGGTTAAAAGTTATTCATCAAATTTAGTTTATTTATACAGTGTGTGTGTTTGTGTGTGTGTGTGTGTGTGTGTGTGTGTGTGCAGGAGATCCATGGTACACGTTTTGGTGAAATTTCAAAAAAATCTCACGACTGGTTAAAAGTTATTCATCAAATTTCATTAGTTGGCCGAACCATACCTTGCACTGAAAGTGGCACTTTAAGGGAAAAGAATAGCTTTTTGGGATTTTCTCAAAAACGGTTACAAAGATTTTCTTTAACCTTGGAATGGTTACTGCATTAACGCAGTGGAAACATTTTTCTGAAAATGTTTATATTAGAGGAGTATTCGGGGGATTTGTCGGTTTGTTTAAATTTAAATTTGCACAAGCTTGACACAGAGTGCTCCACATAAGGCCGCTCAGGTATTAAGTAAAACCTCCGCCACCATTTTTATGGCCAGCCCAACTAGACATTGCAAACGTTGCAATTTTAAAGAAAATTTCTTGATTAAATCGTATTAATTAGTCGTGAAGTGAAAGTTGTGTGAGTGTTTCACACCAGAGACGTCCCCTTAGTTAGAGAGATAGTAAATACAAATCCACAATATAGTTTGTTGAGCTATGGTAGGCAGTATTTCCATTTAGATCTGGAATAAAATTAAATATATATATAAATTTTATATATATATAGTTGCAAAAACTTATATATATAAAACTTATATATAAAACTTATATATATACTTATTTCATTTATAACAGAATTACTAAACCATAAAAGAGTTATTTTAATTTTAAATGAGCAATTAAATAATTTTAAACCTACATTGCTAAATATTTGCATATTTTATTAAAGATGTTTTTCTGTTAATTTTTTATAATAATTCCGAATCGACATAATCGTAATTAAACAGTTCAATAAATTGTTGTTGTTTTTTTTCCACTTGACCTTGTTTTTCTTACAGTAAGTAATGAAAATATGGCGCAATTCAAAGGAAAAGCACCTTTATTGTTAGAGATATAACCTTCAAATATGGAAGAAGGAGATATGTGGTAGTCGCTCCGTACACATCCGAAGAGTCGCTGTTTATGGTAATGTCCATAATTAACTTCAGTTTTTGTTGTTGGTTTTACTCAAATTAAGATAATTAATTTGATGCTCACAACTGGAGCCACAGTAATTGGCACAATTTTGTTTTCCAAAAAAAAAAAAATAATAATAATAAAATGCGTATTTCGAACTTAACAAATATGCAGTCAGTATAGAAATTAGAAATATTTTGATAAGCTTTGCTATAAGGCGAGTGGCATATGATCGAGCGATATATGTGTATTTAACAAAATAACTCAAAAACGAATAATTTTAAGGAAACTTACTAACTCCATACACACACATTCTCTCTCTCTCACACACACACACACACAAAGCTTAAAACTTTTCCTTAAATCATTTTACTAGGAAAATTGATTTTTTTTTAAGGGTTCTGGTCGAACTGCAAGTTTCCCCCTTAAATTGCCGCTTCATTGCAATGTTCTCTATCTCTATATTATATTAAGTGACATGGCTAGTATTTCAAATACTAGCCATGTCACTTAGTATAATATTTCAAATATGAAGATAAACGGTTAAGCCGGAAGTACAACATAAAAAAAATGAATTTCTGAAATTTTTGTTGTTGGGGGGGGGAATTTTCTCGAAAACGGTTATATCGAGTTTCTTTATAATGACAACTGGATAGCGATATATCTACCTCTATTAGGCTATGTAGCCGGAGTGTTCGGAGCTAATCCGAGGTGCGTTAAGCTAGACAGTCTTTTCAGTCAGTGCTAGTGGCTATAGTTATCTGGAAGGTTCAGATAATAAGACAGGGGGGGTACACCAAATTCCCGTATCGTTATCTATTAGAACGTTTCCTCATAGTAATTAATGGCAAAAAATTTTTTCTAGTCTGGATAACTATGGCATGGAGGCGGCAGAACCACCCTGTCCCCCCCTCAACGTAATTATCATGTCAATCTGTAAAACAGTTACGCATTTAGATTGAGATCGCGTCAATGGTTTGATATGAACCGACGTTTCGCCCATATAACAACAGGTTTCTTCAGAGTACGTGTTGCCTCTAATGTTGAAATCCTGTCGCCTATAGATGAGACGAGAAGTTCATCCGAGCCTCCAGCATCCAAATAAAATGCAAAAATGGTTTCAACTAAAAGTGGTTGGCACTAATCTATCCAATTAACATTCCAAGTTTTAAAAGAAAATCGTTGAAGCAATTTTCAAGAAATCGCAACAAAATACAAAACACAGTACAGTTACTCTTCCGGGTGACGGATTTGAATAAAATCTTAGTGGTAGAGGTGGTGGTGGCGGTGGTATGTTGCAAAATGGAGCATAAGTTTAAGCTTCCTCCGATTTTTCGTTTTTGAGATATTTTTCGCGTTTACGCTTTCACATACCAGATCATAATGCGAAAGAAACATTTTTATCGCATTTTGGGGATCTCAACAAAATGTATTTCCGGTGGAAAAACCCATTTATAACGAAAATTTGACACTTTCACAATACTTCCTCTTATCAGGGGCAGAAAGAGAAAGTAATAATTCACAATAATCTGAATATAAAATCTGTCGATCAGACAATAAAAAAGAGACAGGAACGGCTTAAATAAAGGGGGGGCTAACGGGGGACCTATACGGAGGCGGCTAAGTCAACTGTAAATCAACCACCTGTTGCTGCCAGCCATCTTCCTGCTCGTTTATACAATTTATTTAAAGCCATGTTCACGTACAGCTGTTGTTTATATATATATATCTGTCGTATCAGATTTCTAAATGTGAGTTCTCACCTGAAGAACTCCTGTGATTATAAAGGGTGATGTTATTAGCAATTGGTGTTGCCTGTGTCGTTCTTTGGTGCGTGTGTACATGGGTGTGTGTGTATGAGAAGAAAATATTCCAGTTCCAATCTGAAAAACTACAAAGCTCAAATTTCATATTCCCTGGAACAGTCCAATCACATTTTTTGGAAGATTTCTGGGGCACTGGAGGAGCAGTTACCTCTAAATACTATTTCAAAAGAGCCTACAGTTAGTTCTTAATAAAATAAAATATAGAGGCAATTAAAGTTATTATTTTATTTTTTTTTTTTTAAAGAACAAGTTTTATGAAAATCCATCAAGCGGAAGATGGACTTAACAGAATGGGTTTTCCAGTCATTCGCGATTTTTGTTGAAAACGGCTCCATAGAATTTTCCTTAAATTTTGTTTACTCACCGCACACATTATAACGCACATACAAACACACACATAACCTACAACATTTTATTTTAACATTTTTGTAGGAAAACACATTTTCCGGAGGTTCTGCTCGGGAAACAGACATCTTAGCTTCCCTGTAATATACCCCCCTGCAGCAATAATTCTTCCCCACTGTAGGAAGTAGCGTTTAAACCAACTTCTTCAAAGATCTTGAGGTCCTGGCAGGGTAACCTAGTCTAACAAAAATACTGGAGATCTTATAGGATCTTGTATTATTATATAAATCAGTTAATAAGTCATATAATTTAAAAAAAAAAAAATTGTAATCGATACAACAAATCGAAATAATATAATGCAGATCAGCTGATTTAATTAGTATTAAGAAACCACTGATTTATATAATTACAAATAAGTGAATATTTTATAATTAGTAATTTCCATAAAAATATTACTAAACTATTATAAATACATAATTAACTCTGTATTGTTAATATTGCAAAATTGAATCCAGGTCATAATTACTTATACAGCTAGGTATTAGGTCTTTAGTTCTTTAGGGTATTAGGTCTTTTATATATTTAAGTATTACACAGGTGACATTTCATTTAGAATTTTAAATTAGCTATGATCTCAAATATATTAGAGGGCAGCACTTGTTAAGTTAATGTCTGTCAAGTTTAAAATTGATTGTTTTAATATAAATAATAATTAGGTTTGGCCACTTTTAACAAAACAAGCAACATATTGGTTGGTTAGGACAAAGGAGGGAAAGCTTTTCAAATTTAAAAGTTTGTTCTATAGACATTTGGAACGCCTTTGGTGTCCTTTATCGGGAACTGTCGAGGAGAGGTTGAAAGTTAAATACTCATTGACTTTCAACCTCTCCTTGGCGGTTGCTGAGGGAAAATGCCACGGGTGTCCAATGGCTGTTAGGTTTGAGGAGGTTTTTTTTTTTGGTGCCGGCCAACCAACATTTTGCTTGTTCGATTATTTTAATAATTACAATTTTGAATAGCACTTGAGTTTCTGGTTGAGACCGCCTTATTGCTCATGGTTGCCTTATTGGCTTTCAAGGTGTAACGACCCTGACGAGGCTCATTGCAATATTGGCGAAACGTCGGTTTTTAGCAAATCACTGACGCGGTTTCAACCCGGAAACTCAAGTGTTTTTCATGAAAATGGCCGCGGAAACCTATAAGATTCTATTTACAACTTTGTCATTAACTGTATGTAGATGCTGCGCTCACACTTGATTATGGAAGAAATAGAACTTTTCTGTAAATGATTTGTAAAAAGGTATTATTACTATTACTATTATCAGCTACGGGTACGGCTACGGCACTGCAGCCAACAAAGCCTTATTGTGCCATCCTCGATAGTTTCTAGTAGGTGAGCCCTCCCTCCTTAAAGGGGTTTCAGGGCTTTCACCACCAGATCATTTTGCGATACTATCTCCTCAGGTCATAACTTACCAAAGGTTACGTATCGCAGTTTGGTTATTGTAACGCGATCAAATAACAGGTGGGGGGCAGTCTCTGCCTCTTCCTGACATAGTCTGCACAAGGGTTCCGCGCTTGTGCTCTACCTTATGAGGCCTACCGTGTGTAGATGCTTCCTGAACCTACCATATCCCGTAAATAGCCCCGCCACCAGAAAAATCTGGTTCCTACTCAGGCCGATAGTCATATTGGTCCTTCTTTTACACAGTCCAGGCATTATCCTTTTACTGTATATGGCGCCTGGGCTCCCCCTCCAGAGCTCCTCATGCTTATGCGAAACCAATCTCTGATCGCTGCACGAATCGCTCGCCAGTTATCCCCAGGACAGGCTCTGGACCAAAGAACGGAGTATTTGCCCCATTCCTGGCCAGTTGATCAACTGTCTCATTATCCTCAATCCCTGCATGTCCAGGCACCCATTTCAGCTGTATTTTGTTGTGCCTGGAGAGTCTCGACATTCCTTCACTAGGGATGAGGTGGTTCTGTAGCTTCTAGGGCTTTCAGTGCGGCCTGACTATCCAAGCAAATGCGTATAACCTTGCCCCTTGGGGCTCTGCGCAGGTTCTCCTCGGCACATACCTTAATAGCAAATACCTCAGCCTGGAATATTGTGGAATATCTGCCACATGGAATAAGTATCTGCGGGCTCATTCCACACACTCCTGCTCCAGTTCCGCAATCCATCCTAGAACTTTCAACCTCTGTGAACCACACCACAAAGGTCCTGTCCGGTAGCGTTTTTCCCAGCCCTTGGACCATTCCACCCTAGAACCTAGGAACACCCGAAATGGAAGTTATATATTGGACAAATGATATCCTGAGCCATGCTTAACACCGGGCCCGGGTTGACCTTTAGCAGTATGTCCAAGTGTATAGCTACGGAGCCTCTCTGTCTCCAAAGCTCATTGTTGCGCAATCTGTGTACGCTGGCCCTTGCCTCCGCTTGCACCAAAAGGGGAAGCGGTGTCGACCCAGCAGCACCCCTAACGCAGCTGTCGGAGCTCTTTTAAAAGCCCCCGTAATAAGTAGGCAAGCCAGCCTTTGTACCTCGCTGAGGTACTTTCTGGCTGTCTCTTGCTCAGTTTTAGGCCACCATACCACAGCCCCATAAGTTATGACAGGTATGATGGCCCGAGTATAAATCCAGTGGGTCATCCTTGGGTTAACCCCCATGACTTCCCCACAGGCCCGTGTAGCCCAACATAGCGACTTCTTAGCTTTCTGTGCTATATATTCTAGATGTGCGTTCCATGTGAGCTTAGTACCCAGGATAACTCCCAGGTACTTAACTGTATCTGCCACATCCAGTATCTTCCCGAAGAAGGACAATGCCTTATATGCCTCAATTCTCTCCTCTTGGTAAACGGTATGAGAGTGGTTTTCTGCGGGTTTACCCCAAGATCCACTCTTCTACACCACCGCTCTATGCACCTAAGTGCTTCTTGAAGGAGTTCCCCGAATATAGGTCCGTGCCTGCCTCTGGCTATCACCACTATGTCATCGGCGTAGCCCAGCACGGAACATCCACTGTCACTAAGCTCCCTCAGTAGTTTGTCTACAACCATGCACCACAGAAGAGGGAAAAGAACCCCTCTCTGTGGGCAGCCCCTCGTGGGCGTAATCTGTAGCGAAGCTTCACATAGCTTGCTACAATCCTCCTTGTTTTAAGCACACTGTCAATCCATCTGATGATGGATCTACTGACACTGCGCCTCTCTAACGCTTGAGTTATTGAGCAGAAGGTCGTGTTGCTGAACGCTCCCTCAATGTCCAAGAACAGGCCACCGCTGTTTCCCTGCCATGCACTGACTCCTCCAATTCCCCAACAAGAGAGTGGAGGGCCGACTCACAGGATTTTCCTGACTGCTAGGCATGCTGTGCAGGGTGCAGAGGATACTGCCTCAGCACCACCTCCCTAATCGGCAGGTCTACCAGTTTTTCCAGAAATTTCAACATGAATGAAGAAAGTCTATATGCCTTAGCCTGGGAATGCGTTCTCTGCCCAGGCTTCAGTATAAATATAACTCTTACAGACCTCCATGCTCTAGGAACATGGCTGAGAGCCAAGCATGCCCTCATCAGTCTGCATAGAATACGAGTAAGAGTGTCCCCGCCCCTCTGCAGTAGGACAGGGAAGATTCCATCAGGTCCTGGTGACTTATATGGCTTAAAGTGGTTAACAGCCCTCTTAACCTGAGTGTACGTGACGCAGCTTTTGGCTACAGACCAGTCCTCCCTAGACCCCCGCCGAAGGCCGAGGTCCCCCAAATTCTCATCCGTCCTTCTCACTGACTCCAACCGGTAGTCCGAAAAGTGTGTCCGGATCAACAGTTCTAGAGTGTCACTTTCCCACTCTGTAAAGTCACCATCCGGTTTCCTGATAGTCCCGACTGGATTAACCGGCACCTTAGATAGTATCTTATGGAGTTTGGCCCCTTCTGAGGTCGTTTCGACCTCCTCACACAGCTTCCTCCACGAGTCCCTTAGGGCATTTCGATTGGCCATATTGTAAGAGGTGAGGGTTCTACGGTATTCCTCCCATAAGCCTCTCCTCTTTGCTGCATTAAACAGTTTCCTAGTCTTAGCACGGAGGATGGTCAGCTGATTATTCCACCAGTTCACCTTTCTTGAGGATATCCTCACCACCTCCGCGCAGTTCTCCTGGTAGGCATCAAGGATGACCTTCTGCAGTTGATCTGCCGCATCCTCAAAGTCATTTACATAGGTCACATTTGCCAGTTACATAGGTCTGTTTAACTGTTTTAATATTGTGATCTAAGACCTGTCGATACAAATCCCAGTCCGTATGTCTAGGATTCCAGTAGCTCCACGACTGTCTACAGTCAGACAGGAGATCAAACCTTATGTACATGTGATCCAACAGTGAGGGTTCCTTGGACACATGCCAACTTCTCACCAGAGTCGACATAAAACTAGTCGCTATGGTGAGATCAATCACCACCCTGCGTCCAACATTAATGAAGCTGGGTTCTTCACCCTCATTTATTAAGCACAAATTATTTGCTAAGATAAATTCCAAGAGTGACCACAGGGCCACATTATGGGCGTTGGCATCACATCCGATCAGTAGTTCCAGTCCACTATCCTTGCAGTAAGTTACCAGATTCTGCAACTCTTCTGGTGATGGTGGCTCTGCTGAGTCGAATGGAAGGTAGGCTGACACAAAGACAAAGTCTTTGGATTCTCTTCCCATGTATACTTTCACCCTAGCCGCTGTCTGATCCCTGTAACAAGGACAGAAGTCAGTCAGCAGTAAAAAGGTAAATATCTTTCCTAACATACATGCGTGTTCTAGGATTGTCCAGGCTACGATTATACACAATCTTACCTGCAAGTTCTCCCAGCCCAGCCACTCTTCCTCGCACCAGCCTAGGTTCCTGGATATCAGGGCTAAGTGATGTCTTCTCTCTCGAAATAGTTTGATAGCGCTGCCGACGCACCTCTACTATGATGAAGATTTACCTGTACAGCTCTCCATCGGTTCTTGAGTTCTTCTCTCCCTCAGCTATTATCCTTCGTTTTTGCAACGATCCAGAACTTCACCACGTCCATCCCGAGAAAAGCCTCGAGATTGGACTTCCTTAGGCGTTCCAGGGTTTCTTGAGAATGTCAAATACCAGGGTATGTCCCGGGGATTCAACCTTCCTGTTGATGGCTCTCCAGTCCGCAGTGTCCAAGTCTGCGTTCTGAGAACGTAGGTTGGGGGCCACCTCCCTCAGCGTCCCTGCCACTGACACTGACACCTCAGCAGTCCTGAGGATTTCTTTGGCAGGATAGACGCACAGCTTTATTCTTTCTCCTATTTGGAGAGTTGGGATCACCGCTCCAACCAGTTCCACGTTACCTCACTGTCGCAATTGACAATGAGGGCGCCTCTGGACAGATAGCAGCCCCTAAACTGAGGGCCGTTCTCACCAATTATTCTGGCGACCACCTCAGCCTGTATACTCTCCGCCTGAACTTCAGTCAGGTGGGCCTGAGGATAGCCCACCGGGGCAATCGCCATTCGAATATTGCTAAGGGCACCTCTGAATGAACCTGCTACCGTCACTTCAGAGCCCTTAGCTTTCTTTGGCATCCTAGAGCCACTTGTTTCTGGACCCGTACTTGGAGTGCTTAACTCTGATCTCCCCCGTTTAGGAGCCCGCTTAGGGGTCGGGGAGCATGTTCAGTTGCATCCGCCCTTTTACCCCCGTTAGGCTTCCCCAGGGAAGCCGCAGCCACCGCACTACCCTCCTGGGCCAGATGCTTGGAAGCGGCCCTTTCCTTTAACATCCGCTTCCACTGCCGGTTCGATAACCACCTTCTACCTTCCGCGTCAGCTTTACTCCTCGCCTCCGCCCTCCGCTCGGCGCCACTGACTTTTCTCGGCGAGATGCGGATCTCCCCAAGCTGCTGGGAGACTTCCTTCAGAGGATCTGTCGCTGAAGGACATGTGCCTGCACTTATCCCAGCTATCCCATCCTCTCCTCTTCCCGCTTCAGTCTGAGGGGAAACCAAAGTATCACCCCTCCAAGTTCATCCCCACTACTGGTCTCACCCCAGAAACCTGGGGATTTCCACCAGCAGAGGGGATTAGTTTGGGCTCTTCCCGCCCACCCTTCCTTTCTCTTTCAAAGATATTTTTTGGGTCCATTTTGTTCCCACGAGAAATGGAGGAAATAAATCGTCACTCGTGGCAGTTCCCCATACGAAGAGAAGGCTACAATACAATGGGGTTTCGCCGGTTCCCCAAGGTGACCGCTACCGCACATATCTTTTACCACGCTGTACGCATTCAGCCGCGACACGCATCTCTAGGGATACCTAAGGAGGTTAGGAAGGATCACTAGAATAGGAAGGGGAGGGGAAGGGCCAGAGGGGTTTATTCTGGCCCTGAACGCCATTTCCACGTCAGCCACCTCCCGAAGGAGGTGCCCAGATAGCACCGCGTGGAGGTGAGGTTGACTTGGGGAGTTATAAGCGGACAGAGACCGACAAGGCACTCTGCCCTATCCCCCTTGCGTTTCTGCAATAAGGTAATTCTAAATATATTTATTTTCTGTTAGTCATCATTTAGTTTATTCAGTCAGGTTTTTGCTTAATATTATTCTTCGAACCTTGACCTTTTTTCTTTTTTGATGTCTGACAGAATTGAAAATATTTGTTGAAATTAAAAAAAACAAAAAAAAATTGTCTGCTCTCTCGTCATCTCTCGGCTCTCTCTCGTCTCTATATATTATATAATATTAGATATATATAGAGAGAAGAGAGAGAGAGAGAGAGAGTGAGAGAGAGAATTTAAAACAGTCCAGAGAGAAGTTATAAGAAGTATCTCGATTAACGGTGCATTCGTAGTCAGAATTTGACTTTCTTTGGACGGTAGCCTGCTATTGATGAGCTCTTTAAAATAATGTATAAATAACAAGGCGGGTGCTTTTAGTCCACTCAGTCCAAACTAGGTTTGGAGAATTTAAAACACCATCTGTGGTAACCATGGTAACAAATTCCTCGCTGAATGCTGTTTTAAATAACCAAATGTGTATAATGAGGGGATAGAATAAATAAATATTTATTTTATTTAGCTCCCCCCCCGCAAACTATTATTCTAACCAAAATTCTTTTCATAAAATGTGCAGAGTTTTTCTTTATTTATTTTACGGTCCCTTGAAGGAGTATGGACTTCCGGTGATTTTCAATGCTGAACAAAGTCACGCACATAACTACGACTATATTATATACACATCAGTAAAATAATTATTGTTTTTTATAATTCAAGGTCTGCTCCAAAAATAGAACTTATCTATCTATCCAACTGCCTTCTTAATTATAAATAAACATAATTATAATCGATTTGGTACAAATATCATATTTCAATCATTCCTGCAGCTGCTACATTGTGTATTTCTTGTAATTCCGTTTTCAGTGTTATATTGACGTTAAATGTAAAATAAGAAATGAAATAAAAAAAAAATTATTCATTAATTTTATTACACCAAAATGAATAACTAATTACATAATTAACTAAGTAAATAACTAAGTTTGGTATTTTATACGTCATAGCATGCATATTCATTTTGTTCCTGGCCGGTTTGGGATTTTCATCCATCGAGCTCTCTACCGAACTTAGTGAATTTGCCCTGAAGATGGATAAAAATCCGATACCGGTCAGGAACCAAATGAATATGCACACTACGACGAATAAACTACCAGATGTTATCCAGCATTGCGGACCCATCCTCGTATTCAATAAATAACTAAGTGATTGTACTAATAAAAGTAATCACTTTAAAATTATATAGTTATTGGTATTAGTTGTAAAGTAATAAGTAGTTATTGCTCTATTAGTTGTAAAGTAATAAATAAAAATCTAAATGGAGAACGATTATCTATGGAAATAAAATAGTTATTTTATCTGCCAGTTTTTTTTTTTTATCCACGGCTTTTAGAAACAGAAAGTATTGTGATAGTGTCAAGTTATCAATATCGAGTTTTCACCGGAAACATACGTTTTGAGGTCCACTGAGTCCAAAAAATTGGTGCTTAGAAAATGGTCTGTGCGTGTGCGTATGTGTATGTATGTATGTGAACAGTAAAGCTCGAAAACAAAAAAATTGCAGAAACTTCATACTTGACATCCCATTTGGGAATACAATGGGAACTGACTGGAACTCACCTGTCGAAATTCCTCAAACAAAAGTAACACTTTACTTTTTTTTATTTTATTAAGAAATTCGCAACTATACAGACAGTATAATAAGTGAATACGATGGTAGTGACATAAAAGGGCGTGAAAGTCTTGTTAGAAAATGACTCCCAATAGAGGTACTCCCTAATTATTATTAAAAATGCTAGCATGAAAATTAGGTGGTCGCGGGGCCAGTGGCGTTTCAGTCTCCTGGAAGGGTTGTGTGGGATAGAAAGGGAAGAGAGTTTTTGGACCAAAGGGTTAAAATGTTTGGATGTAAGGTCATGGAATTTTTTGTAGCGTGCTTTAAACTTTCCCTTGAAAATAAAAGACTTATCTACAACACTATTATAAAGCCCCTCTGGACATACGGTCTGGGGTTCAACCATGCATTCCAATTCCTATTGCATTCAATCTTTTCAATCCTAAACCCTCAGAAGAATTTCCTTCTGACTGATGGACAAAAGGGATTTTGTGGTCAGTGTGAAGGGTTAGGTTGGAAACATAGAACGGGGTATTGGTAATTCTTCTGAGGGTTTAGGATTGAAAAGATTGAATGCAATAGGAATTGGAATGCATGGTTGAACCCCAGACCGTATGTCCAGAGGGGCTTTATAATAGTGTTGTAGATAAGTCTTTTATTTTCAAGGGAAAGTTTAAAGCGTCGGTCAAGTAGTCTCCAGAGAAGTTTGTAACGTCTGTTTTTTCAAGCCTTTTTAATCGTGTGCTTAAACACTGCTGAATGGATTTTTCACTAGTTTTGTGATTAGCTCCAACGATTTGTTTTAAATTAACTACACATACAAATAACTAGAAATTTTATTTGTAATATTTCCCTGGGACTTTTGAAGAGAACATGATCTCCCCCTCTCCCCAAAACTTCTTCAAATGAAGAATTTCGGAAAAACATATCCATAAAAGTGATGTCTCTGTATTCATAGTAAGTGCGATAGATTTACTGAAACACCTTATTATAGCGAGTTACTAGGTTCTCCGGATCCTCACGCATCTTGATGATTCGGATCCCATTACACTGTATAAAAAGCAGTGTACAGTGTGAGTGTTTCACACAGCTTTTTTTTTTATTACTACTATTTGCCTATTTTGCTATTATTAGATCTGGCTTTGATTTCGGCAATCTGGCGCGTTGCTGTTCCGCCACCTTCCCCTTCAACATTAAAACAAGCAGCAGTAAATATTATCCAACTACATCCTAAGCAAATAGTAATAAAATTTTATTACGGCAAAAATCTAAACTAATGCTTATATTACAAATGCCTATCAATTTAAATAGTCTACAATCATCTATAACTATCGTGTTACACTCAACTATATAACTATCTAGAGGGGGAGCTAGTTGAACAGACAACTAGTTTCGCACTAAAACTCTAGTAATTGTTCATGTCCTACTCTTGTCTATATATTTATATTTGTTTGAACAAAAAAGACCTTGCTGACTAGATAAAAAACAAAAAAATGTAATATCGAAGAACTATACTGTGATTTTGTCTAATTTTAAATCAATTTGATGTCATAACAATAATTGTTATATCACAACTTTCTATGATGTCATTACTGCCTAATCTAGAAGGCAAGATTGTCTGAAGAGTCCTTGAATTTATTTTAACCAAATAAATAAATAAATACGTACATACTTATGTATATATAATCAAGTAACTCCTGTCTCTTTATTTTCATCCGTATTAATAAAATGAATACCTCACCGTGATCAATTGGTTACACACCTAAATTTTTATGTTAATTACAGGTAGGTAACAAGATAGAATAATAGTTAATATTACGTAAGTAAATCGATTCATGAAAACTTGCAAAGAAATTAATAATAAGAATAAAGAGTGGAAAACGCCTACAATTTAAGGCGTAGTATTTTTCGAATAAATAATAAAATTGCACGATCATCTGATTATCCCTTAGTCTCACTCTCTAACATATACGGACAAACACACAAACTACACATATGATTAGTGTTGAGGAAGTTGTTCAAAAAAGACAAACCAAATGCGGACCTAAAACAACTATTTTGGCTCCTTTTTTGGTGTCAGTTTTGTATATAGAATACTGTTGTCTATAAAATACACCAAGGTGTTTTCTGCGTGTGTTTTAATAGACTGGAATTCCAGCCTGAGAGAAGGCCAGGATCCCTGAAGATTTTTGCTACACCACTTGCTCCCTGAGCGAGATGAATCAGTTTTTAGGTCCTAGATACGCAGCTAATCAGGAGCCCCCGGTGGAGGAAAATTCCAATGGTCAAAGCCAGGCGAACGAGTTGCCCTCCTTGCAGAAGCTTACGGGTGACAGACCTGCCCCTGCTTAGAGCTCAAGGAAATCTCAAAGAGTGCACACTGTGTAAGTTATTGGTGTAGAACATTACGAACGTATTTTTCGTTCTAACTTCCTGCAGAATTTTGAATTTTAATGACACGATTCAACACATTGTTGGATACGTTGAGAGCCAGATGTAATATCAATAGTTCCAAACCACCAGCTCTGTAAGAGGAGGATTTATTGCAATATTTTTGCATTTTTATTGCATATTTTGGAAATGGAGTTTACATCGGAAATACAATTTTACATCGCAAGAAACTCAATATTTGATAGTAAGATTAAGAGGAAGACGTGTAGAGTTTCACACTAGATTTTTTTTTTGTACAGGATTTTAACTTCATCTTTAGTATGAACACTTGACCTGATGAAGATTACTTACAGTCATTTTTAGAGTTTCTCAATGTAATTTCCGAGAAAAGTCCTTTCAAGAATTGGTTGGTGTTCTCATAAAGTATTCAAATCCTAAACATTTAGCTGTACTAAGGAGATACAAACCTTTCTAGTAGGAGACAAAAATTGGAAGAGTCAATTATATAAATATGTCACAGGTAAGGAAACTAGCACCAAAATGTTGTAATTTCGGCCACGCTAAAAAGATAACTGAAGAAAAGCACTCCAATCAATCCGAAGGCAATCGACGGGAGAGGCTTAAGTATAATGAACACAAGCTTCCACCTGGCTTGCCAAGAGATATGGCCGTAGCATGCTATCGAGCCGTCACTGGGCACGATTACCTCTATAAGCATCCATATTGAATAGGTCTCTGTAATACTTCACAGTGTCTCCGGGCTGAAAAATAAACGAAATTCCCTTGAAGAACTCGACGCAAATTAAAGGACATCCACGCTTAACTGGGTTGCACGAGGTTATATTGCTGCAGGACTAGAGAGTGGTGTACGAAAAAAAAAATTATTTCGAAGTCGTACCTAATACAATATTGGTGTTAGAGATATAAATATTCGTTAGTATTCGCTACATCAAAACAAATTCTTTACCGGTTTTTCCAGGAAGATGATATTTCCATTAAATAAAACCATTGAACTTACTCTCTCTCACCTTGGAAAGAGCGACACAGGAAGCGGATGAAAATCAAATCCTCTAATATTCTACCGTCAGTCTACAATATTTCAAGGAATTTGAATTTCAATACTGAGTCGTATACAAACGCAAACAAATTTCGCTGGTCAGTTCCCCACCCAATCAGCTACATACCCAAACAACGAGATATACTTTCAATCTGCATGCACTACGGAGGAGATCATCATTTAACGAGACGATTTAGAGCCAGAAATATGCAGGTAATAGTTGTGACGTAAGGTTCCACTAACTCCTAATAACTAATATACTAACTAATATATAATAATTAGGATCAATTGTATATTTATTATTGGAAAAGTGGAAATTCAAAACAGTTGCATAATTAAACAAATATAATTATTAAACAAAAAGTAATTAAAAAAACGAACAATATGGCAATGAGACTATAATAATTAAATCTAATGCAATAAAATTATGTCAACGCTTTGTCCCGATTATATTGTAGTAAATTATAATAACAAAATATTAATAATACCCAGCAATAGAGTAAAAATAAAAGTATTATTACATAATACTAAATACATTAAACATTATTTCCTCTTACAAAATTTATTTATTACAAATCTAATTTAACGAAAAAATTATGTTTTTTTTTTTTTATTAATCGCAATTTTATCATCATAATTTATGATTTGTTTTTGTTCTTAGATCCCCTCCCCACCCACCCCGTTAGCAAGCAAATATAATTATTTCTTATAACATAATTAGCAAAGGATATTTAACATCACTTTATCGTGGTCACTACTTTACGTTCAATTAACCTAATTAAAATTAATAACCGGCATTAGTTTTTCACAAAAATAAAATACTAAAAAAGATAGGAAACTATTTTCGCTTCCTTTAATATAAAAAATTAAATTATAATTGCGTGTCCAAATTTATCTTGTAAATATTTGAAATTACTATCAGATAAAAATTTCAACATTATTTTTGGGTGGGGTGGGGTTGAATAAGAACATAATTCAAGGTAAAATTAATTAAAAAATTAAATAATTTGCATAATTGACTTGCAATATTTGTTTTAGTGAATGATGTGCAATAATAATACAAAAAATTTCTGCCATATAATTAAAAATTTAAAAATTGTGACAATATGAATAAGCCATCTTAGAAACCAAAAACAGTAATTGCTATTGGTCTGTTCCTGTCTGTCACGCAATTAAACAAAGACAAACAGCCGGATGTTATAATTTTTTATTTATATTCTATTTGGGTAACTGACGAGCAGCAAGGGAGGCAATTAAAACGAGGTATACTGTTAGTACTAATTTAGCTAGCAGTGGATTTTAGAATTTTTATTTACTTCTCTCTCTGTACAGAGCAAGTATTGCGAACAAGTCAAATTTTCAAAAGTATTTTTATCAAATAGTTTGAATGTGTGTGTGTGTGTGTGTTTGTGTTTGAAAAAATATCACGAAAACAAAAAACATCGCAGGAAGCTCAGACTTGGTATTCCGCTTGTTTACCAACACCGCATCTCATACACCAATACCACATCTCATACACCAATACCGCATCTCATACACCAATACCGCATCTCATACACCAATACAGTTTTTGGGCAAAATCTATTAGCCGGCGGTGCGAGTTTACTGAATACGTAGGTGTCTCTGTTTTCAGTTTTTCACTATATCCTCGGAAACGATTACAACGATTTTGTTTAAACTTCCAGTTCTTCTGTCAGTTCTTCAACTGAAACACTCCAGCAATCTGAGGAAAAGTATTTTTTTTACTAATTTTCCCTCCGTAGGTATTTTATAAATTATCATATTGTGTAATAAAATGTTTTTTATAAAAAAATCAAGTCATTTCTAAACATAATATTTACGCTTTTATATTAATTAATGCGAGCTATGAAGAAAAAATTTAGAATTTTCATTCCATAATTGAAAAGAAGGAATAAGATTAATAATGTCGACTGCAAGATGCAATGTCAGTCCAGCATTCTGTGTATTGGCTCCTCTATACTAATCAAAGGAACAATATAAAATTGATGTTAAACACCTACCAAATTTTGTCTCTGGTGAAATAGTACAGTTTAGTCTTACTCTAAAGCAGGACACTTTTGGTTAGGTTTTCCCTTTAAAGTGCTATTTCAGTTTATTACACAAATCTAACCTGTAAATAATATTAATTAGAATTAAATATATTGTTAAAATTGCGAGTTCGTAGAAAATCGGATGACCAGAAGGGCGTTTTTACTGAAAATATTTTTCAGTTTTCCGCTATTTTCTCTGAAACCGGCTCCAAAGATTTTCTTTAAACTAATTTTGTGAAACAAAATTTTGAGGAAATTGTGTTTAACATCAATTTTATTTTTTTTATTAGTTTAAACAGCCAAATACAAAATGGCGGACTTAATTCATCTTGCAGTTCCGCATTATTATCTTTTTCAAGAATGCAATGAAATTTCACTTAATTCATCTTGCAGTTCCGCATTATTATCTTATGCCTTCTTTTTCAAAGAAATTTCTGCGTTTTTTCTTTATGCCACATTAATGATATAAAACAATAAATATTATATTAGAAATTACATGATTTTTTATTTAAAAAAATTTATTGCAGAATTCATTAGTTTATAAAATACCTACGGAGAGAAAATTAGTAAAAAAACTCAAATTTGTTTTTTCAAAGAAATAATTAGCTATTAATAATTAGCCAATCAAGTGAAGGTATGAAATGTGGGTGTATCCTAAGTCAATCGGAAATTTAGAATTATTATGTTGGCTACCCCTACATTTGTCTCCTTTACTTCTACACTCTAATTGGCTAATTATTTATTGGCCTTTTATTTAAATGAAACAAAATATAATTGATGTTAAACACCCACAAAAGTTTCTCCAAGGAATTCATAATATTCAGTTAAAAAATTTTTCTTAGACCTGGAGTTTTTAGCTATTCAACTTATTGTCCTCAATTTTGTGTGGGTGGCGCCGACCACAGAGTGTTCACGATGGCAACCTTCGCATGAGCAAATTCAATCAAAATCTAGTTTGTCCCAACAACACTAAAGAAGGAATCGAACTAACTATTAGTGCAATTAAACAAATAAATTGTAATAAGAAGAAGCGTTATATATTAGAGTTCGATAAACTAGAGACTATGTAACTATGTAAATTGGAGGAATAAGGGGTATCTTAACTTTATTTTTATTTTTATCCAATACCCGTTCTTGATATCTTTGACATTCGACTCCTTGCTTTTCAGTAGATACGGACTATATCATCTTCAGCCTGAAAAGGCGTGTGTCGGGATAAGGCTGGATAAAGTAACATATTGCTTGAGTCCTGACTATCTTCGTAGCAAAGGTGGCGTTGGTCGGTTAGAGCAATGCAAATCTTATGTAGCTAGACTTGGAGGTAATCGTGGCCTATGAGTAGGCGGAAAGCGGTCAATTCCACTGCCCAAGAGAAGATCGTCAGTAAGAAACGAGCCCAAGGCTTACCTACCTGTGCATTGGAATAATGCTCTTACAACCAACATCGAATCCCCGCGTCAATGCTGCTTCAGGAGGAGGCTTGAGAGATCTATACGGAGGTTGGCTCCAGCTTTTGCTAACGAGTCAGCTTTTTCATTTCCTGGTACGCCCACATGGTTGGGGCGTTAACGATAGCCTGGAACAACTAAAAAGACTACTTTCCCTCTGTTGCTGGACAGTTTCTTGGCTGCTTCCGAAATAGCTCTGGCTTCCCAATTAAAATTACTAGCCAACAGCCACAAATCCCTCGAAGAGGCTATTGCCCCAATGTCTCTAAAGTCTGGTATCGAAAAGCCGTCAGTGTTATTCGGAGCCATACATCTTCCGCTGCTTGGATCGTTTTTGTGGCGTACTGAAGTAGTTCTTCGCAGGAAATCTAAACTTAATAAAATGACTTTTCGAAGACAGTCATTACCTTTAATTTGAAAGTTCTCAAAAAAGTGAAAGCTTTCATTATTTATAGCCATAAACCAAATTAATGAAACACAGTCGGTGTTACTATTGAGAAAATCGCAGAAAACTGCTCCGGTCAACAGATTTTATTCAAAGTTGGATTTTTGGCAATATATTTATGCTGTTACTTAAGAGGGAAGCATAACCCTTCAATAAATTTTCCCAGAAAAATGTTTCAAATAAAAGCTGTAGCTCTGTATATGTGCAGTTGATATAACAACCTTAAAGAAAATCGTTGAAGTCATTTTCGAGAAAATAAATCCCCTCCCCCCAAAACAGAAAAACACTTAAAAATCAATTCAGTAAAGTGTTAGTTCCGGTTGCCCGGCTTTGAACAAAACCTGCCTTAGTCACAGGTCCCCTGGTAGAACTTAAACAAAGTAACAAGTTTGAATTATCTGCGACTTTCTGATGCTGTGCGCAGACACACAGACTGCAAAAAAAAACTTTTCGCACTCAGCGGACCTCGAAAAGTGTATTTCCGGTGAAAATTAATTTTGAAAGTTTGTCACGATTGCAATACTTCCAACAGTGGGAGAAAGTGTAAAATAAAAAGGCCGGCAAGGAAAACATTCTCCGATCAGTGATAAATGATAATAGTTAAGGAATTGAGGAACAGTAAACAATTAAACAGCTGTTTTGTTTTAATTACCACCGCCTTATATATAATTAAATAAATAAGAGAAAGTAAAATAAAAAAGAAATATTTTAAAGAGAATAAATTATTTAAAAAAATGTAAATTACTATTTAATATATCAGGTATATGTGTACAAATAGAGGTATGTAAAGTTATAGAAGGAAGAAATGTCTAAATAAATGAGATGGATATTGGCTGCAGGATTATGGGGGAGATCATCATTTCGTAATAGGACGGGCCTTCAGTATCGTGAGCAACATTCTGACTAGTCCTAACACCAGGATACACTATTCCTAGATATAATAATATACAATACAACTCAGCCTTATCTCTTCTTAGGAAATCACATATATTGCAATGATAAT
Source organism: Triatoma infestans (assembly GCA_011037195.1). Taxonomy (NCBI): domain Eukaryota; kingdom Metazoa; phylum Arthropoda; class Insecta; order Hemiptera; family Reduviidae; genus Triatoma; species Triatoma infestans. The sequence continues at coordinate 33,028 of JAAEAF010010392.1, forward strand.
CTTAATAATCACCATGGATTATCTCCTATTTCCTTTTTATCTGAACATTCCACCATGTCTCACTCTCACTCTTAAGACTGTTTCCAATCTGTCTATAAGGAAAAGTACAGACGGCCCGAGTTGGAAATGTTATTTTCATGGTTATATTACACTTCTACAATTATTGTAATGCAAAAAAATGACATTAAGAATAATTAAGGCCATTCTGTCCGTATAGTTATAATATCCTATTTAGATTTGCCAGTTAATGATCCGTTTCAAGATTGTTCAGCGAACCGGACTATCCACACCACAAAATCAAAATTACGACTGTAAGAGGGGGGAAAAAATTGATGTGAAACAGTCACACAACTTTCTCTTTCTCCTCTTAAAGCAGTTATATCATAAAATGTCAAATTTTTGGGGCAATCGCCAACCTATCAACGAGGCAGGTAGAGAATGATTAGATTAGATTCTGTGGCGGTTGGATATCAAGCCAAAATCACCGCGGCCCCTATCAGCCTATTGTGGCACCCATCAGTTAGAGTTCCCTCTCTAGCCTGTCCGTTTAATTAAACTTTAGAGTCCGGAGAAAGACTCTTGGGTGAAGCTTGCAAGCGTCAGTTTCTTCTCTCCGAAGAGGAGAAATTTCTGCCATACAATCCACTTCAGACTGATACAGTACGTAATATTTCTTCTTCTTCCTTCCTTCTTCCTTACAAAACCTACGCATCGTCCGTTGTTGTATGGCCCATGACGATGCATGTGCTTATTAAGGACCAATAAGGAGGCTCGCACACATCCATCAGCCGCACGACCCTGGTGTAATTTCGCAGTAGTTATTAATAAACGTTTTCGCCGCCTTTGGCCTGGTGTTTTAACTCACCATTCTTGTGATCGGTTGTGCATCCATGCTCTGATGGGTGTACTCCTGAAGCACTTTCCAATGCCATAGAAAGGTTCAGATTCAATGAGAGTTAATCCCTCTTTGGCAAGGCGATCATTGCTCTTATTATCTGAATGCCCGGGTACTCAAGCTAGAAAGACCTTATTTTGGCAACTCATTTCCATGAGTATGCCCAAGTAATCCCATATCAGACTCGAGCTGACCTGATACGAGCTACTTGCTCGCAAAGCCGCCTGATTATCTGAATAACTGTTTGTCTGGAGTTTCGTACTCTTCGTATTTTTATCTCAATAGCACAGGTAATTATTGAAACTAGTACTGTCTGAAAGGCTGCGGCTAGCTTGGCTACGCTTACCGAGATGTCATACCTCGAAGTCGCCCTGTACACCCCAGCTCTCTATCTTTCTTCCATCCTGGAGCCGTCCGTGAACCACGTAGAGTCTCCTAAAATTGGTGGTCGATGTTCCCAAGCCTCTCTGCTCAGGATCAGAACTTAGAAAGGCCAATAAAAATTATATTTAGAAATCAGTATTTCGGAAGGCAGGCCCAAAATTGTGTCTGCCTCCAGCTCCTGGCATAGTCTTTGTAGAGAATGATTACATTGTAGAGAGCGCTAATAATACTGAACAAACAAATTTGAATTTTAACGTCTCAGATTCCTAAAAACAATATTTTTTAGAAAAATGTCACAAATAAAAGCGCTGGGTCCGTGGAATATCTGTGCAGTTAGGTTCGTGGAAAATAGGACATGTAAATTTTGCATGTAGAACTTGTCCCAGATGACAGAGTTGTTGATTCTGTTCATACTGAACAGATTGGTAGAGATTATAAAGTCTTAAAAGCAAGATACCCGTCTTTAATTAACCGAAATAAAGCTATTCTCCAATATGATAACGCTAAAGCCCATCGTTCGCGTTTGATTCAGAAAATTAGCAGCGTTGGAAGGAATAAGCGTTTTGCATTACCTTGTCTATAGTCCCGATGTTAGGTTATCTGATTATGGTATTTTCCGGTATATAGCTCATTTTCTCACAGTGTGAAAATTATGGAACAGTGAGCAGTGAATGGTACCGTCACCAAATGGAAATAATTGTAGAAAGATGGGTAGGTGAAAGTGATAGAAAATGAAGGTTTATATTTTGATGAATTAATTTGTAAGCATTTTTATATTTACTTTTAAATAAAACTGTTTTTCTGCACAAAATCTTTTGTAACAACCTCTTGAACTTTCCAATGGGTTTCTAGTTTTTCACAACTTTCTCGAGTGATTTTCCCACATCTTGGTACATATACTAGCACATATAAATCTACTGATTTTACTTGTAATACTTTTCCGCTAACAAATTACCTTAAGGGTTTTCTAGAGGCGCTGAGAAGTTTCCCTTCCATTGCAAGTGTGACTGCAGTTCTTCCATCTGGTGAGAAATTAAAGGAACTAATTAGTGAAATTAAGGGATTGGAAGGGAATTTCCGAATTACAAGAAAATTTGTCAATGAAAACTGTGAAAGTTATAATGAGAGAACGTGCGTAAATGTTTTGACTTTTTCTTACTGTTGTTAGAGAAATAATCGCAATCGTTTAAAAATATTGGAGAAAAAAACAATTAAAATGATCTTAAAAACGTGATATAATTCATCAGGAATCTGATTGTTTCATTTATATCAATATCGTATCTGACAGGAAGGTTTTACTTGTTAAATCCATCAGCCGAAAGTTTGACTTTACTGAATCTTTTTCTTTCTCTCAGGTTATTTTTGCTATTTTCTCGAAAAATGTCACTAAACTTGGCAGAAACATAAAAGCCTATCTCTTTCATATAACATTTTTTTCATCTATAATTAATTTTTGGGTTATTCTGAAGAAGGGGGAGACGTTATAATGCTAATTGGCACTTAGACTTACAAATAATAATAATAATAATAATAATAATAATAATAATAATAATAAATTATTCTAAATTACAGTAATTTTTATTTATTTTATTTTCTTCTCTGTTGAAAAATTAAAATAAAAAAGTGATAAAAAAAAATTATAATACGAAAATTCGTGGAGGTGGTAAGTTCAACTAGAATATAAACAGAGTGCGCTGCCTGTACACTGAATATTTATTTCAAAAGCGAGTCTGAGTGGGTGGGGAATTAGGCCTGTTTGCAATAATCTGTCTTGAAAGGACTGTCTGTCTGTCGCGTCCTTCTCTCGCTCATTCTTATTTGTAGAAGGAAATTTAGTTGAGAATAACTTTTCTAGTAGTTCTGAAAGGAGGGAAGGCTTGGTCCCCCCCTAAGTGGACAGAATTTTGTGTGTGTATGTGTGGAAAGAACGAGAGAGAGTGTGTTAGGTAGGTCTTAATACCTACTAGGTATTCCTTAGTTCATATACTCCGCTGCTGTTCATTTCTTCTTGAGAGGGGAGTCTCGGTCTAGAGCTGTTGTAACAGATACATACGGGCAGGCATACAGTGTGTACACAGACAGATAAACAGGACAATTCTTTCTATGATTTACAATTTTTAATTCAAAGGTAACTCGCATTCAACGGATTTTTTTTTTGTGAGAGATTATTATATTTTCTTTTTTAATTTTATAGATTTTTATCAAAAAAAATTGTTGAGTGTTTTTTTGAGTGCGTGCGGTTATTTAGGGCAAATTGTTTTTTAACTACGAAACAAAATTGTCTTTTATAAAACTCAACGAGATCACTATTCGATTTAATTCGTTTCTTTTTTTTAATTTTTATTATTAATCGAAATGAAAATACTGTTGATAATTTTATCAACAGTATCGTGTAGCGTTGGCAGTACCGTTGTTACAGCAACCAATAACGTATTGGTCATTGACAGCAATGCATCATTATATATACCGGAACATCTACCTGATAACCGTAAGTATTTGAAGATCAAAAATTTTGATTATTATGGTTATGTTAGATTAAAATTTAGATATAGATTAAAGGGAGAGGAGGTGACTACCAAGCCCACTCTACACCCTTTTTTTAGAACTAGCACCTGATTAAATCTCTCAATACATGTGTGTGTGTGTGTGTGTGTGTGTGTGTGTGTGTGTGTGTAACGAAAACTGACAGGAAGCTCAAACTTCCATGAGTAAAATAAATTACATTAAAACTAAATACATTTCCATTTAAACTACAACGTCAAATTTGACACGAAAGTATTTGTCAGTGATGATTCTTCAAAGATTGAAGAAGAAACCCCTGGATACACATTCTCGCGCGAGAATATGGTTTCGACAGATTGGGAGTAAAGTAATCTGGAAGTCGTAAGAGCTTTATCACAGAGCCGCTTTTCAGGAGATCCTAGGCTTGCTTAAAAGAACGAAACTGGAAGACGTCGTTTAAAATCACACGGCCTCTTTGTGGAGGTCGCAGTAGTAAAAGACTTTTGCAACCCCTTTTATAATTTTATCTAATCGACAGTGGAAACAAGTTAGCCTACTTCTTACTGATGCAACTGAACTGCATTCTTCAATGATTCACTCAGTGTATAAAATTATAGCTTCGCGTTGTCAGACACGGAAATTAATAAATTTGTTTAAAAAAAAACAAATTTCACAAATATAGAAATAATTCTACAAATATAGAAATAATCTATCATTACCTGTAGTATTCCACAGGATTGCTTGCTCGTAAACTCTGGGTAAGCAACGTTATTGTAAACCATAATCTATTTTGTCTGTGAAACTCCAAAAAAAAAAATGAGTTCCAGTTTTGCCAGAAGATGGGCCATATTAATTTCAAACAGTTGTACACAGCACAATAATTACCTCGGCAAGCTCTATAAGTAGTTTTAATATTTGTCAAGGTCCGCTATCAATATCAGTGAAAGATTGTCTCCTTCGTAGCACCGATTTTCTTTTCCATGAATTTTGATCAATTTCTAATTTTCGTCTCCATCTTTGTTGTAGGAGTAGTGCAAACTTGTAGTAGGGATGTTTAATTGCCACTTTTTGAGATTCTTTACTTTCTACATTTTTTACTTTCTCTTACTGCTAGTAAGAGGAAATATTGCAATCGTATCAAGTGATCGAAATAAAGATTACACCGGAAATACAGGCTTTGGTTCTTCTGAGTTCGGAAAAAAGTTTTTGGCGTATGGTGTATCTGTATGTATGTATGTGGGTGAGAATAAAGTATCCTATAAAAAAAAAGTTGCAGGAAGCTCAAGCATTTACGTATTAGCCACCCATCGAACATGACCCCTACGATTTTCTTTAAACTACCCATATCAATTCAATTGTGTGGTACTACCACCTATATAATATTGATGTATTTTAGAAGTACGTATTGCTAGAATTGCAAATTTTAAGAAAAACGGTCACCCGGAAGTACAAGTGTACAGAATAGGTTTCTGAGTTTTCTTGGAATTTTCTCGAAAACTGCTACAACGATTTTCTTTTTTTAACTTGGAATGCTTGCTGCACAAATAAAACCGTATCACTTTTGTTTGATATATTTTTCCGAAAAAATTGATTTTTTGAAGGCTCTGTCAGTTTGTTTACATTTTCACTTGCTTTATTGGTTTTGACTCCACATAAGGCCGCTCAAGTATACAAGTAAAACCCCCACCGCCATTTTAATGGCCAGCGTAACTAGACACTGTAAACGTTGCAATTTCAAAGAAAATTTCTTGATTAAATTCTATTTAATTAGAGTAAGAGAAAGTCGTGTGTGAGTGTTTCACACCAGATATTTGTGTTAGAGAACTAAATTTCTAATTAAAATTCTGAAATTAAAGAAAATCCGTCAATTTTATCATAGTATTCACTGCTTCAAGAGAAAATCGTATGACTATTCACATCAGATATTTTATTATATCAACCATCACTTTATATTGCTGATTTTCGTGCTAAAGGTTATGTCAATATTATACGTGAATGGAATTAGATGGGTTTGTCATTACTGTAGGAGTATTAAGGCGCATCAACATCTATCTATGTAGCCGGCACCCGGAGAATTCTCAGTGCACTGCCGGCTTCCGACCAGTGATCTATCTGTCAGTCGTTACAATCACTGCACCTACACTCCAAAAGTAAGCAGTAGTCGCTTTTAGGGCCATAAAAATGTAAGATGTACCTCTGTCAGAGGGTCAAAATCGAGTGATGAAGACCCAGACAGACAGAGATTGTTTCCAACTCGAGCCATTTACAGAAAATATCACCAAAAAATGAATAAATAACAAAGCAATAAAGTGATCCTTCCGGTAAATTGATTTTTTGCCGTAAGACTTGAGGAAAAAATGAATGAGGAAATTTGAAAAAATTACTGTCCTGTCATTTTGTGGGATTGATTGTTGGAAGTGAGCTATGGAATGTTTTTTAGTAAACAATTATATGGAAATAATTAGCATTTTCCGACATGTTTGTGCATGCAAAGGATTTCTTTTTTATTGATTCTAATATTAAAATACCTTTTAAAAACTTACAAAGCTGCTTGGATATAGGAAAATGTTTATCTCGAACATTTTCTATTTTTAGAAAATTCCACAAATTTTTCTAGGTTAATTAGTCGAAAATATTGTTTTTGGAAAAACAATAATAAATAGATAAACATATTTAGAAAATTCTTTACATTATTTTAGTTTAAAGTTAAATGACAAGTTTCAACTTACGAAAATCTTACACACGAAATGTAAATAAAATTAGAAGGTTTGCCGGTCACTAAAGTAAGTAATGCCTATTTTTTCAGGCTGGCTTAACTTTCAACTGACAAATTAGTACCGGTAGCACCTACGGCTAATATCACCTATTAACTTTTTTTTAAACAAATATAAAATTTATGAGATACGCGGAGTCGATCCCCCCACTTACAAGTCCATGCTTATAACCACTACACCAACACTCGCCCCTCTTGTCTGTCAGTATATCTGTCGGTAAATGATTAACAAAGAAATTACAAAATATGAGATTTAGTTTTTAATAGTAAGTTTATAGTTGTGATTCAAATTTTGCGCGAACAAATGTTGAATAACTTTGGAGTGAAACAATCACACTATTCCATCATTTTTCTTGTCTCGAACTCAAGTGTGATTCCTGGCCGTTTTCAGATATTCAATTGATTGAATTGATTCAATTGCATCAATCAGGTGATGTGGCGTCAGAAACTTTGAAGATGAATTCTGCTCTCTACATAAACTTCATAGTTATACTCTCGACGATAGATGGGAATACTGAAATTCGGTCAGAAGCAGCCAAAATGAAGCACTCTAACGACTGATAAAATCGTAGAATTTATCCAGCTGATTCAATTGCATCAATTGCAATGAGTTGCGTGACAAAAATTTAAAGTTGAAGTCAAGTCTGTAACAAAGTTCATAGCTACATAGCGCTGCACTCTAGACGTAGGATGATAAATCACTATAAGCGCACTTTCACATAGTACTTGAGCACCCCTTCTTGATAATTATCGGCCCCAATTTACCTTCCACGGCGTTCATCGTCTAGCACCCAAAATAAGATGCCACTACTATTTCTTTCCAGGTCATTAATACCCTAGGCCTGTACACGCCAGTCCCGTTTCCGGTGGCTTCATTTCTCTAGTCACGTCTAGTGCTCGTCTTGATAGAAATTTTTTTTAAGTAGCAGTTATTTGCTAAATATTCCATCCCTGGGAGAGTTACAGAAGCCGGTCGATAGTGAATCCAATTCTTTGAGACTGGTAGAGGTTCTCTCTGAACTTCAGAACTAGAGATTTGGTCAGTTCCGCTTTATATACATGTATAATATTAAGGGCACGTACACGTTTATATCAAAATTCTGAATGTCTAAGTTGGAAAAAAGCATGTCAGTTACAATGTAATAGTTTCTACTACTTAAAATAGCTATTTCCGATAGTATCGTATTATTATTATTATTTTGATGAATATTTAACATTTTTAATAAGTTTAAAAAACTCTTTGTGTTCATTTTATAAATACCGAATAACCTTCTATTGCACAATAATAACCTTATATTGCACAATAATAACCTTATATTGCACAATAATAACCTTATATTGCACAATAATAAAACGTAAAAAATAAACACAAATAAGATGAAAATTATTTTATGACAATAGATTGCATGTCAGTTAGTTATTTATGTGGCAGTGGTTAGCTGAACCATATGATGACAGGATACCACCGTGTTCAGTTTTTTTTTTGGGGGGGGGGGGCAAAATTTAGAGTGTGATGCTCGCATGACTGCTCCCAAGTGAGTGCCGACTGAATTTATGTGTATCTATATATATATTAAGAAAGACTTTCTCTTACTGCGAAATGGCAAATTTTCTTCACACTTACCATTCTCATCAGTGTTTAAAACCGTTGGCATTTTTATGGAGAAAATCACAAAAAACGAACTTTCGCTCAAGAGATTTTCTTCGAACTGGGAATTTTGGCAACTCATATAAGCCTAGTTAACATTAACTAGTTCACAGAATTGTATAGCATATTGGTGAACTGAAACAGCAATTTAGAAAAAACCATAACCTCCACCTCCCCCCAAAGTGGTCTGAAATGAATTTTTCTGGAGAAATGTTTCAAATAAAAGTTGTAGCTCTTTATACATTAGTTAATATTATAAGTTCAAAGAAAATCGTTTTGAGCCGTTTTGGAGAAAAATGCAAAAACTAAAAATTACTTTCAATAAAGCGCACACTTCCGGTCATCCGGTTTTCTTTAATCTCGAGATTTCGACAACATATTTAATTCTAATTAATATTATTTATATGATAGAATTGCGTAATAACTGAAATAGCACTTTATAAGAAGCCGTAACCTCAACCCTCCCCAAAAAGGGCCGTAAAATGAATTTTCCTGGAGAAATGTTTCAAATAAACAGTTGATATACGAAGTTTAAAGAAAAACGTTGAAGCCGTTTTCGAGAAAATAAAAAAAAGAGAAAAAAAAGTGGCACTTCCGGTTGATGGATTTTGACCGAAATCTTCGCGTCTGATGCAGTGATAGTAACTAAACGAAATACCAAGTTTCAGTTTTTGCAACTTTTGAGATATTCTTTTCACACAAACATACATACACACACACACACACACACACACCAGACGATTTTCTAAAAACCACTTTTTTGGATTCAGGAGACCTCAAAACGTGTATTTCCGGTGAAAACTCAATTTCCAAAATCTGGCAGGATTGCAATACTTCCTCTTTACTAGGAGGAGCAAGAGAAAGTAGAAATGGAAATAAAATATTTAAGGAAAGTTTCAACAGCTTATAGTGCCTACCCCCTCATGCCTAGTACTAGAAACCTCCCCTATGAGGTTGGAGGCTTTCCCCACTAGTCCTTTTTGCGATATTATCTCCTCCGATCAAAGATCGATATCCAGTGCCAAAGATCTCATATCGCAACCTGCCAACAGCAGTGTGAGGCCTTCCTGACACAATCTGCACAACGGCTACGAGTTAATTAACCCCACCTTGTGTAGATGTTAGACCCCCATGAATAGGCTCGTTATTAGACAAATGTGATTCCTGGTTGGACCTAGGTTCTCCTTGGTTCTGGTTCCTACATAGTCTGGGCATAATCTCCTTCTATGCTTGCCCCTGGGTTTAGCCTCCAACACGGTCGTGATTCCTCTGAATCCATTCCCTTGGAGACGCACACCGTTAGTAGGACAGGTTCCGGGCCGCAGAACGGAGTATTGGCTCCATTCTGGGGCCAGTTGTTCGGCTTTTTCATTACCCTCTATCCCTTTATGCCCCGGCGCCCATACCAGCCACACTTTATTGTCGGGAAAGTAGCGCCAGGGAGTTTCTACACTCCCTGACCAATGCTGAGAGCCTCAAGAGTTTTCAGTGCGGCCTGGCTATCTGAGAAATGCAAATCTCCCTATTCTTAGGGGCCCTTCGCAGATACTCTTCCGCAGATACTTTAGCTGATTTAAGTTAGGAAAACATCAAAAATCAATGAGCTAAATTTTTTTAATTTACAGAAGAAATTAAAATAGTTGTGTTACGGATAATTACTATTACAGTTCAATTATTAAAGACAAAATGATTTCATTTAATCAGATGCATCTGATTGCTGGCTTATTGACCAGGAAGTTTCCAGGGTGAAAAACACAAATTTAACATCAAATTGCTCACTATATACTATCAGTGAATTAAACAATAATCTTTAACTTTATAGCAAGCTGTCCTAATATTAAACATTGTTTGATAACAAATATTGTCAATCCCAGAAGTTATATAGTCTTTAAGTGAAGACACGATTTGATTCCTTACATACCCTATAGTTTATCTCGCCTTTAATTGTATTTTAATTCTTACAGTTATTCTAATAACATTAATAGTTTATCAAGTTATTGGCTCTATTTATTTATTATGATCTATTTAAATTGGTTAAATATTTGCAATAATTTACTTTTATTTGGATTGGGTTTATGTACTATTTATTATTTTTACTTGCTATTTTTTTTTTTTTTTAATTTCTCTTACGCGTATATAGTGATAGGGTCAAATTTTCGAAATAGTATTTTAGAAAGTAGAAATATACATGTGTTGCAGTCCCTGCCCCTAAAATATACATGTGTTGCTGTCCCTACCCCTAAAATATACATTTTTTGCAGTCCCTGCCCCTAAAGTATTTTAGCGATTCTCAATAACGAAGAATATGCAGGACGCTTTTAACCAGAAGGATATTTCATTAAGGTATCACCATAATGTAAAACATTACTCAATTTTGTTGTTGGTTTCCGCGATTTTCACGATAACGCTTCTTACGATTTTTCTTTATATATTTTACAAACTAATTACACATTCACATATCCATCAATGTTTTAACAAAGTCTAGTGTGAACCGCTCAGTCCACTCTCTCTTACTATAATTTACATAGTTATAATTGACTATTTCGCTTCACATATAATTCTTGCTAAATGTTTAGTTCAGATTTGCAGTAAGAGAAAGCGTATGAGTATCAGATGTATTTCTATTTTCTCTCACTCTTAGTGAGAGAAGTGTTGCTATTGGGCCAGATTTTAGAAATTGAGTTTTCACCGAAAATATAAGTTTTGAATTCTTCCAAGTTTAAAAAAGTGGTTTCAAGAAAATTTTCTGTATGTGTGTGTGTGAACACCATAACTCAAAAACGAGAATTCGAAGAAAGTTCAAACTTGATATTCCGTTTAGGTATCACCATCGGATCCGAATAGTGATAATTCCTTAGCCGGAAGTGTAGCTCGACAACCTAAAAAAATATTTTGGGCAGGGCTAATAGACATCATATCTACTGTTTGGTGATCCAATAACTAAACAGTCGCATTTGTAACCACTTAGAATTAAGGTTTCGGCCAGCAGTCAAAGCGAAGGATGCGCGCGCAACTTTTTTTTTCTAAGTTGCCGAGCTAGCACTTTACTAATTTTTTTTTTGCGATTTTCTTTAAACTTGTTATATCAACTACACATATAACGATCTACAACTTTTGTTTGAAACATTTCCTAGGGAAAATTCATTAAAGGGCAATTTTGATGGGACGGGCGGGGTTAGGTTTTCTTCTCAAGTGCAATCTCTGTTGATTATACCAGCTAACCAAAATTAATTAGAAATAAATAGATTTCGATTTTCAAAAAAAATAGTAAACTGGAAGTGCGTTTTTACTGAACTGTTTTTTTCAGTTTTTGCCATTTTTCTCCATATATACTATAAAATTTGCCACTCTCAATTTTATAAACTAAAGTAAGAGAAAGTTGTGTGAGTGTTTCACACCAGATTTTTTTTTTATTTCTAGTTATGTTCTTGTCACCCTCCTCCATGTTTGTAGTTGTGTTATAGCTTGTTATTAGTGTCATCCTCCACTGTTACTAGTACTATTTGTTTGCAATAATTCGTGTAATGTATTTTTTTATGTTCGTAACGTGCTCTGTTTTCAGTGAGTTACGTTTTATTTTCTTCTTTTTTTTTGTGGTAAACTTTATTACTTCATAATAAAGTGTTTTCCAGGTGTAACGACATTGCAATATGGGCTTTCGCCAGTTTCTAGCAAAACACTGACGCGGTCTAATCCGGGAACTCAAATGTTTTTCATGAAACTTGGCTCGGAAACTTGGAAGATTATGAAAGTTTATCTTCTTATCTATCAACATGTGGGTGTGTGCTAATTGGTTTGAACAGAATTAAATTTTTATTTTTATTTTATTTGTTTACCTCACTGATGTGTTAAGAGGAAGTATTGCCATCGTGACAGAATTGTCGAATTTTTGTTTTTAAGGAATATGTTTGTTTGTACATGTATCTGTTTATTATATTAACAAAATATCTCAAAAATCTAGAAAACTTGATATTCCGTTCAGGTCCCCGCCCAATTGACGCTAACGTTTCAGACAATTCATCAACCGGAAGTTGGACTTTACTCTAATAAGGTTTTTTCTTCTTTTTTTTTCTCGAAATCGGCTCCAAAGAATTTCTTTAAATTTGAAATGCTGTAATAAAATCAACCTCTCACGCAGAGAAACATTTTTCCAGAAGCAACTGCTCTGCTCTGTAGGGCTGTTCACGTTGACTACTATAAATGTAATCATTGCAATGAGTGATACAAGCGTGAGCATTGCAACATTGAAAGTCGTGTGACGTGTTTCACACAAACTTTTTTTCATACAGACTGTTGAATTTAGTTTATTGGCATAGTCGATGTCAGATTATCTGAAATCACTCCGAGACGGAAGTGTGACCTCCATACCTACCATCCATTCTGGAACCGTCCGTGTAACACCGGAGGTAATTTATCAGATATCACACCAGATGGACCCAATCTTAATCAATCTTCCCTAGAAGGAATGATACTGTAAGAATGATTGATGAATGGTAGAATGACCATATCGCTTACCTTTCCAAAAACCTGCCTGTTTAATTCTATAACAGGCTTTCATTGCCCACTTTTTCACTTCCACAAAAAGCGGTGGGATTCCTTTATTGGGACTTATGTAGACTTTGTTGGTCTCCATACCAAATGTAGGCCTTTTGATGCTGAGTCTTAACATGTTCCGACCAATTTAATTTACTGTCAAGAACCACTTCAAGTAACTTCACCGATTTGCAAACCTGAACAGAAGTTCCTAATAACCTAGGAGGTTTTAATCCTACGATCTTCCTCCTATTGGTAAACAAAATCAACTAGGTCTTACTGGGATTAATTGAAAGACCCTTATCCTGAGTCCAATCATACACCATATTGAGGGCAATTTGCACTAAGTCTGAGATAGTAATCAGACATCGCTCCAACAATAAAATAACACCATCATCGGCATTTGTCTGTACATAGAATCCCGATGAATTTATCCTGAGATCTGATTTATGTCAGATTATTTGAGATCACTCCGAGACGGAAGGTGACCTCCATACCTACCATCCATTCTGGAACCGTAGGGACTTCATCCATGACAGCACACCACAGCTTTGCTAAGGGACAACCACCTTGAGGACATCCTCTCCCCGTTTGTAAAACCACAGTGTTCATGCCTAGAGAAGCCTGTAAACTCCACTCCTTAAATAAATACCTACCCAGTTAATTAACACTGGTTGTATACCTTTTCGATTTAGGGAATCTTCAAGAGCATCGAATGATAGTTCCTTTGTCTCTAGAGCAGATCTATCCTACCAACCATACAATGCAAAGCAGTCTCAGTTGATTTACCTATAGTATAAGCATGTTGGTTTGCATGGAGTGGATGATCCTTCAAAGGGCCAAAGGTGATGTACCTGATTCCAAAGTTTTTAGGACTAACGACATAAGACTTACAGGTACCTACATGCAGTCGCTCCTTCCTCGTTTAGGAATGGAGACCTCCCTAACTTCCCTCCATAATGGTACATACCAAACATTAAGCAACCTTCAAAAATCCTTATCAATATCTTCGTAAGCATTTTGTAACTTACAGGGATAAACTCCGTCAGGTTCAGGTGAATTAAATGGTGAGCAATGTTTTACTGACCAAACCACCCTATCCACAGTAACTAATTTATCCATCGTAACCAGGTCACTAGGTTCTAGCTTCCTCTTACCAACCGCGGATGAAGCAGTCCCGTTAATATTCATATCATCCGGGAAATGGGTATTAAGCAGAAGCTGTAATGTCTCCATTTCTCAACCTGTAAAGGATCCGTCAGGACTGAGACAACTAAATAGTTATCACACAATCCAGGCCCTTCATACATAAATGATTAGTTGAGATCAATCTGTACGACCTACAAAACAGAAACTAGGTGACCGCAAAGTAATAAAAACGAAAATCTAGGACTATTGCAATCCGTAATTAATTCGCAATATAAAAACGCTTAGATAATTATCTCCTAATCATAATTTTAACAAAATATAATTAAACTTTTAAATAGAATTATTAAAAACATTAATGACCATACTTATATAACCAAATGATATAAATAATACTTGAAGGAAAAAAAATTACCAATTGCCAATTCTAGTTAAACTTGCTCAATTAACACTAATAAAAAGAGGTTACACAGCTAATTAAATATGATGTTTTAGATCACTTAACTATAACTTGTTAATAATAGAAAAAAATTGTTTTGCATGTTTCGGCATGTCCAAAAAATGATAAATCTTTTAGCTTCATTTATTAACAAATATTGCAGAAAAAGGAAAAGACAAGTTAAATATTTTTATTTAGTTAACATGTTTTTTGTCTGTCGGTAAGTTTGTCAATGTTCAATAAATAAAACGTCTTAAAATTGTGTTTAACGAAAGAGTCTGATATTCAATTCAAACTGTTTTATTAAATTCTTTTACATCATAAAAAAATAAAAGTCTGGTGTGAAACATTCACAACATTTTCCTTATTATGAACGCAAATTAATTAACCTGTCAAAATCAACTAAGCTTTTACAGATTAAATTAAAACCTAATTGACAGACCCTCCCAAAACTCTATAATCTTTAGAAAATTCAAAAACACGATTTTGAGAAAGTTCCAAAAACACGATTTTGAGAAAGTTCCAAAAAAACTCAAAAACTTATTCTGTAAAATCACACTTCCGGTTAGCCGATATTCTTCAAATTTGAAATTCCTATAAATGCTTTTAATGTATGTAATATTATATAAATGGTAGGACCATGCCTTGTTACTGAAGTGTATTTTAGAGCAAAGATAAACGCTGCTTGTGTCTAAAAAGAAAAAGAAATAAATTTTTCGCGGAAAATGTACTGGAATTTTATGTGTGTAGATAGTATACAGCGGTAGGTCTGTATGTGTGTAGATAGTATACAGCGGTAGGTCTGTATGTGTGTAGATAGT
>JAAEAF010010394.1:0-31886 GCA_011037195.1 Triatoma infestans
AGTAAAAGGAAGGGGTATGCTTAATTGCTCTTCTATGTCTGCCATGTGCTGTGGATCTAGGATGTCATGATGAGGTGTAAATATCTCAGAGAGGTGTTGGGCAAAGAAGCAGGATTTTTCTTCGTCAGTTTTGGCCCAAGAGCTTCGTTTTTAATTTTCTGAAATTCGTGCTTTAGGTGTCTGGTAAGTCTGTTAAAATTCTGTTTGTCTGAAGGGTATCTAGTACGCTGCCATATGGCTCGAGCACGCCGTTTTTCTGTGATTAACATTCTAATTGAGATCGGTAAGTAATATGGTAAAGCTTTACTATAGTTTGATTTTGTTTGTTTAGTAGCGTCCCAGATACTGTTTTGTACGCTTGTTGTCAGTAAGCTGCTTCATCTATCTGTTCAGGAGACTTTAATGCTATGCTGAGGTCCAGTGACTAGTCAAGTAAAGACTGAAATAATTTCCAGTCAATAGGTTCCGTTATTAGTCTGTCTCTAGGAGCAGTTGGGGTCAGTATAGTATCTATAATAAGTAATATAGGTGAATGATCACAGGAAGGTGCATGAAGGTTGAGAATTTTTGAATGAATGGAGGATACATTATTGGAACAAATGAAGTAGTCGAGGATGTCTAGTCGTTTTTGAGGAGAGGATGGCCAATAAGTGGGTTCAGAAGGGGAAAGGATGGAAAGGTTGGCTTGGGGTATGGTTTATGAGTTTTTATTATGCATTCCACTCGACATATCACCGTTTTACACAACATTCACATACATCATACATATACGCACGCATACTTAATTTATGTATATATAATATAACTAGCAGATTTAAAACTAAACCTAAAACTAAAATCTGTATAAGCACTATTTGGTGCATGTATAATGTTTGCGTGCTAATTGCGTTTCTATTGCTATTGTGGGAATAATGTTTTGAATAATGTTTTGAATCTGTTCGTTTATTAAGCTTTTTGTCTTGTGTTTATATATTTCGAGTGGTTCTACTATTTCAGGTCGTCGTCCTTTGTGGCCAGGATAGGTTTCATCGTGGTAGTGATGTCATCGGGTTTGTGTTTGTTTGTGTTTAGGTGATTAGCATAATTTGAGTAAACTTTGTTGTACTTGTATGATCTGATATGTTCGGTAAATCGTTCCCTGATTTTTCTGCCTGTCTGCCCCACGTAAATGTTGTTACAGTCCGAGCATTTCAGCTCGTAAGCCCTACTGCTTCATGCACCTCAGTGAACTCAGTACGAGTGTGGATTTCGTTGCCTAATTTGTTGTTTGTTCTGAAAGATGTCTTGATGCGCAGTTTTTGAAAAAATTTGTGAGTTTGTACGTGTGGCTCCCGATATATGTGAATGTGGCAAATTTGTCTATTGTTTCTTTGTCAGTCCTATTTCGGTGGTGTGGTTCGTTTTTGTGGAGTTTGTTAACGATGTTTGCATTGTACCCATTGTTCTCAGCTATGTTGTAGATTGTCTGCAATTTCTGTGTGTGGTTCGCGGGTGTAAGGGGTGTGTATTTAAGTCTGTTCGTCAGATGTCTAAATACAGCTAGTTTATGTTGGGTAGGGTGGTTGGCATTGTGCGATATGATAGCATCGGAGGTAGTTGGTTTTCTGTATATTCCGTATTCCATTTTATTAGTTTAGATATTAGTTTTAGGTTAGTTTTATATCTGCTGGTTATATATATATATAAAAAATTAAGTATGCGTGCGTACATGGATGGTGTATGTGATGTTGTGTAAAAAGGTGATATGTTGAGTGGAATGCATAATAAAAAACTTAATTATAAAAAACCATATTAGGTATATATGCGTGCGTGATGGCGTATGTGAAAGTTGTGTGGAATGTAATATTGAGGGAATGCATAATTATAAAAAACTTAATTTTAAAAAACCATATTTAGGTTATATGCGTGCGTGGATAGCAAATGTGAATTTCGTATGAAAAGTGAAATATTGACTGGAATGCATCATTATAAAAAACTTAATTATAAAAATCGCTTAATTTTAAATTATGTTAGTTTAAATCGATATTTAATTTAATTTTAAATTTATTTTTATTTGGATTAGTTAATTGTTAAGTGAATCTCCCTCCAACATTAGAGTTAAAAAATTAGACCCCCAGGTGTTTTTTCCATCTTTAGGAAAATTTACCCCTTTAACAACCCAAATCCGTGTTTTTTCCCATCCAGTTACCATCACCATACCCCTTGACCTAGTTTAAGTGTTTAATTGTAAATACAATTAAAAACACCAGTCAGTGTGTAAACTGAATTTGCTCTGTGCAAGTCTGTGTTGTCACACTGTCTGAAAAACGCATCCTGAAGATGGGCGAACGCCCGAAACCGGTCGATGACCACAAAATGAAGCAGGCTACCACGGACAATGTCTCTGATGGGTGAAGTACTCGATATTCCTTCACCCAGATTTACCTAACCTAACTACTAACCTTAATTTTATAGTATACGTTTATATCTCTCAAATAAGCAAATAGGCTCCTTGTGTAAGGAGAACCCTCTTTTAAAACAGCGCGCTTGTCATGTGGCAGGCCTGCTCTTTCTTTCAGTGTACGCAGAGCCTGTTACCCTTCCATCACATGCGCCACCGTCAGCCATTTGCGGCATCGAAGACACCTCGGCCTTCTTTCACCAATAAGGAGGTGTCCATGGGTCATACGTGTGTGACCAACCCTTAGCCTCGTCAGAATAACTGATTCATGCCGCGGATAATCTCGACTGTAGCACTTCGAGACTTGAAGACAAAAATCAACCACTGGATATGTCATAACATTTAGAAATTAACGGTTATATGAGGCAGTCGAAAACAAGTTTGTGTTTCATTGTCCTACATCGAAGCAGAATTCATTGCTGCATCTGAAGTATCCAAAGAAGGAATGTGGTTACTACAACTATTAAAGTCATTGAGTTTAGATGTTCAGGAGCCAGTCGTCATGAACGAGGTTTACAAAGCATGTACTGATAATATAAGATGCGAATTTACAAATATTTGTTCTAGTAATATTTTCTCGGAAATAGCTCCAAAAATTTTCTTAGAACTTCGTATACTGCCTACCAGCATAAATACCTATCACTTTTATTCGAAATATTTACAAGGGAAAATTGATTTTTGGAAGGTTCGGGGGGGGGGGCAGTAGCGTCAAGCTCCGCTTAAAGTACCACATCAGTATAATGTAGGTTGTACCACCTATATAGTATTAATTTATATTACAAGCATTGGGGAAATTCAAAATTTGATGGAAATCGGAAAGTGCGATTTTACATAATAGGTTTTCGAGATTTTTTTAATATTCTCGAAAATGACAGTAATGATTTCCTTTAAATTTGGAATGCTAACTGCTAACACTTAAATTTAAAAACCTTATTCCAGATAAAAAGATTTTAGGTAGTTCAGCGGGATTTATGGCGTTGAATTTTAAATACTTTACTTAGCTAACACAGGAACTGTACCTAGCCAGTACTACTTACTTGTTGCTGGTGACCCAAGCGGTGACAATCATCGCATTGATGGCGACATCTATTGGGACAATATCTAGATATATATCAGCCTTACATCTCATCACTCTCAACACTCCAGTAGCCACTCCACATGCCATACCAATGGGTCCATTTAAATTATCAATCCAGCCTGGTTCTGGTTCCAATAAACTGCCTAAAACTATATTATTAAATGCCATTAATTATCTAACGAGGAAGAAACATCCTGTAGCTTTTGTGAGGAACAATCTTGTCTCTTACCTACTGAAGGACGAAGTATAACCACTGGAAGACTGTCTTTAGTCTGATGGAGCATAGTTTCAGCCACTGACTTGGTGAAGGTGTATGTATTTGGATGGACGGATAATATCCTGATATAAAATGATATTCAATTCCAAATTCACATCCGATATTAATTAATTGTAGTGCTAATCTAATAAAAACAAAATCTTACTTATCTTGTAATATATTCAGTGAAATTCCGTCACAATCGGCAATATTAATCAAAGTCCTCCAGTCATACTGCTGTGGATATAGTACTTCATCAATCTTATCATCGTTGAATTTTGGCGTGGAGTACGCTGTAGACACATACTGAAAACACTGTAACAAAGATTAGTCAAAGGTTAGTTGACGAAAATAAATAAATAAAATTGTGAAACTTTAACAAGAACTTCGCTCACTGCAATTTTAGTTTTAATTGAAAGTTGTACTTTAAACTTGGTATATTAAACTGAATATTTATCTATAATTTTTTGAATGAAATCTGTACACATACAATATTTCTAGTCAATGTTCAATATCATTATACCGACATTGCTACTGCAGTCTGGAATAATAACAGATTTTTAGAAAAAATAAAAGTAAATATTTCGCCTAAATGACCTCTACAATTCTACAACTGTACTGAATTGTCTGAAGTTCCTGCAGAATGCAATAGACTTAAGTTGCCAACGGTATTTTACCTGCATTTTAGTTACAATTGCGGACCCATCTTTGGTTGGTTGTATTGAATGAAAATTACTTACAAAAACAAAACTAATATTTTTAAAGTTTAATACCTCTAGTTTCTTCATACATTTTGCCAAATCTATAAGTTCTTTAGTTCCTCTTACATTTAGCAGAATAGCACTAGATAAGGGATCATCGAATCTTACACATGCTGCAGCATGAAACACTACTGAAACGTTGTTACATAATTCCTGAAATAAAATTTATAGAACAATAATTGAGACTGCAAAAAATTCTGTTTCACACCCAGAAGTTACAAGAAACTTTACCTCCTTATCGTTGTCGCACAATCCCAAACCTCTCTCCGCCATATCCCCATCCAGAACTACTATTTTATTGAAAGAATCCGGCTTTTCTGTTAGCAGCCTTGTAAATACCTTCAATTTACAAAATAATATGTCAAAATACAAAAATAAAATGATATTTTATCAACTATCCTAGATCCCGTCTTAGGATATCACAGTACCAACCAAATTGTGTGAAATGTGTTGCCATCTTGCAGCCGGGCTCATGTTCTTTTTACTCCGGATAACCAAGTAAATCCTATGTACTTCGGTTGTTCTCAATAATTTTTCAATTAAACCTTTTCCAAAGTATCCTGTACCTCCGGTAATAAGTACATCCTTATCGTGTAACCATCCTCTGATCGTGTCAGCCATTGTTGTAATGTGTCCTGTTTATTTTAAAAAAATCTGCTGAGAAACACTCGCACTATATCTCCCTGCTATTTACATAGTAGATTGTAGATTTTTGTAGGGGATCATTGCATTGCGACCTGAAAGATCTATTATCCCCCCCGGAGCCTTTTCCATTGCACAGCCGGCCTCCAAGCAGCGTTCTCTAGCTCCAAACGACACTGCCCTTCACCGGACATTGAGTTGTAGAGGCTCCTTGAAAGAAAAATTCTAAGGGCAGCGTGCTGGATTCGAATTCAGGACCTCCGCGTTGCTAGTCCAACGCGCTACCACTGAGCTTATCCCTTCCTTCTCTCTTGGCTTTCGCCAATTACCTAGGGGCGGGGACCCTAGTTTGTGTTCTGTGTTTGTTCTTGTCTGTAAATTGTGGAGTGTATGTAGTTTAAGTGTATTGTTTACTGTTCTAATGAAGTGCATGGAGTCCTGAGCTGTGGTAACTCGTGGGGTCACTACTCCCCAAGCAACTGCATGCAACAGATACCCCTAGCGGGCAAATTTATTTACATAGTTAAATAGACTAATTCTTTTCTAACATGTAATGCTTACTAATGTTTAATTGTCTTCATCTTACATGCATAGGAGAATCTAACTTAATAAAGTACTTATTTGAAGACAGCATACACTTAATACTCCCGCAAAACCTCCTTTAAATGATATTACTCGCAAAATTAACTCAAACAACAGTGTTAAGTCATTGCATACATGGTTAGTATAACAAGTTTAAGGCAATCGTTGGTGTCTCTATATAGAAAGTCGCAACAACTAAAGAAACTGTACAGTAGGGTTGCACTTCCGGTGAACAAAGTTTTCCAAACTCGGAAATAAAAATCATGAAATGAAGTCTTGAACTAAATTATATTCTATATAGACAATACTGTTACAGAGAATGTGAACCATAAGATCAGACTAAAGTTATCTTGAGATTAGACACCTGCACCTCCTATGCACTCCTATTTTTTGGTGTGCAAAAAAACCCTATACAAAACCTATGCAAAAAAAATCTAGTGTGAAACATTCACCCAGATTCTTTCTCCAGTTTTCAAAATTGTAATTGAAAAACTTTATAGTTAGTGTGCCAAATTTAATGCAATTCGTCGATGTTTTTAAGGAGAATGTCACAAAAACTGAAAAAAAAAATTCAATAAAACGCTCTTCCCGTCATCTGATATTCTTCAAACTCAGTATTTCATCCGAGAATATTGATTTGGTAATAAACTGAAATAGCACTTTACAGAACAACCTAACCCGCTCTTCCATCAGAATTGCCCTTAAATGCATTTTCCCGGAGAAATGTTTCAAATAAAAATTGTAGATCTTTCTATATGTAGCTGATATATAAAGTATAAACAAAATCGTTGACACCATTTTTGAGAACTTTGTAAAAAGGGGGAAATCTATTCAGTAAAATGATACTTCCGGTTGAGGAATTAGGTCAGATAACGTACTGTCGGATCCCATGGTGATACCTAAACGGAATATCAAGTTTGGTCTTTCTGGCATTTTTCGTTTTTGAGCTATGCTGTTCAAATTCATATACTCAGACACACTTGCTGAAACCGCTTTTTTGGTCTCAGGGGAACTCAAGACGGATATTTCCGGTGAAAACTCGATATCGAAAATTTGTCACGATTACAATACCTCTCTTACCTCCCTCTCTCAACCTCACTCCTTTAAATGCATTTACTGTAAAACTAATGGCAAACAAAACTGAGAGCTCTCTGTGTGTGTGGTTAGTGTAACAGGTGTAATAAAGTTCGTTTGTGCCTGTTTAGAGAAAGTCGCAAACATGAACTACACAATATAGCTGCACTTCCGGTGGACCAATTTTCTTCAAACTCGGAATTTGGCATCACATGTCACTGTGAGTAATAATATATATAGATAATAAAATGATATAACAAACTAATACAGCACTTCAGAGGTAAATATAACCCACCCCTCTCCCAAAAGCATCCTTAAAGTGAATTATCCCTGAGAATGTATCAAATAAAAGTTGTAGCTCTTTGTATGTGTAGATAATATTGCAAGTTTAAGGAAAATCGTTGGAGTCAGTTTCGAGAAAATGGCAAAAAGTGAAAAATCCATTCAGTAAAGTTACTTCCGGTAAAGTTGATTCTGTTCAAAACCTTATTGTCAGTTCCCAGCTTGCTCTCAAACCTATCACTTCAAGTTTGAACTTTGTGCGTTTTTCTAATTTTGAATTATGCTGACCCACACACATACACATTAGCCAATTTCTAATTTCGGAATCAGGGGCCCTGAAAACATGCATTTCCGATCAATACTAGATATCGAAAATTTCACACGATCCAATACTTCCTCTTACCAGCAGTCACTTCAGTAAAAGGAAGTGGTTTTTAAAAAATGGTCTCTTATATGTGTGTTTGTCGCTATATATATATTATATATATTTGTGTGTGTGTGTGTGTGTGAAGAGCATAACTCAAAAACGAAAAATGGCTGAAATTTCAAACTTAACATTCCGTTTAGATATCACCATGGGATCCGACAGTAAAATGTCTGCCAAAATTCCTCAACCGGAAGTACCACTTTACTGAATGTGCTTTTTGCTTCAAACTTATATTTTTCCTAAAGGCTTGCTTGTCTTAACGTCTATATCAATGGGAGAATCTAAATTTAAAATAACATGCCTTGTTTGAGGAAATCATAACTTTCCCCTCTCACTCCAAACTTCTTTAAATCAAATTTCAAGAAAAAAATTTCGAACAAAACTTATAGATCCCCAATTCATAGTTATTGTATGGAATTTTAAGAATCCGTTGGTGGTTTTATGGAGATAAACGCAGAAAACTGGAAAAAGAAAACTGGAAACTCACTTTCGGTCAATCGATTTTCTCAAAACTCGGAATTTGGCAACATATTTAATTCTTCTTCATATTAGATGATAAGAAATGATAACCCCACCACTTCCCCAAATGCCGCCTTAAATGAATTTTCCGAGAGAAATGTTCCAAATAAAAAAATTGTACCTCTTATGCAATAAGCACGCAATTACAAAGAACAATAAAGTTTTAATCCTCTTACCTTGAAGATGCGGTTCGGATGATTGAGAAGCGTACGTTAAGCTGGAGAAGCTGTAAGGTGCTATGAAGCGTGAGAGGTATAAAGGAGACGGTGTATATGTGTAAATATGTTCGTTATGGGGTTTATGAAGGGAAGTTACGGGAAACGTAATTGGTGAATGAAGCGATACGAAAGCTTGTGTTTATTGATGCGCAAAAGTCCTCTCGGAAGTTGGTTGGAGGCTGAGATGAAATACCTGTGTTATAAGCACAATACACCCGTGAAGGCGTGAATCTTAACAATGAAGCAGTTGAAATGGAACAGTTAAGATTCTGATACAGTAAAACAATTCACATATGCAATAGAAGCGAACAAACAGGCATGTGACGCAAAGGGATGATTAACAAGAAAAAAAGTGGTTGACTGTGAAGGGAAACCAACGTTCGGTACCGCGAAAGAAGGCGCGAAATCCCAAAATACGCCAGAGAATTGGCGGGTGAGAATTAAAAGGGCTTAAAAGCAGGAAGTCTGGCCGGACTACGCAGGCGCACGCGGAAATTATACCACAGACACAACCTGGCAACACATATTATGTATAATTTCTGCGATTTTTCATTTTTGAGCAATGCTGATCACCTACACACACACACGCAGAGGCCATTTTGTAAAAACTACTTTTTTGGATTCAGGGGACCTCAAAACGTGTATTTCCGGTGAAAACTCAACAATTTGACGCGAATACAACTTCCTCTTACTAAGAGAGTAGAGAAAGTAATAATAGGTCTATGTATGTACAGTTTGTAACCAAATTTAATTAAATCCATCAGTGTTTTAATAGAGAAGAAAATCATAGAAATCTGAAAAAACTGTTGAGTAAAAAACGCACTTCCGGTCAGTCAGTATTTTTAAAACTCGGAATTTTAACAATATATTTAATTCTAATTCATATTATTTAGAAGAAGGAAATGTATAATAATCTATAACAGCACTTTAGAGAGCAACATTATCCAAAAGCCTCCTGAAATGAAATTTACCTGGAGAAATGTTTCAAATAAAAGTAGTTACCTTTAATGGGTCTAGTTGGTAGTATGACAAGGTTAAAGAAAATCACGGAATCCGTTTTCAAGGAAATCGCAAGAAAAAACTTAAAATGCATTCAGCAACATGTACTAAAGTACCGTTTTACCAGTTATGTGGAAGTACCATTGTACTTTCGGTTTAGGGATTTTGACAGATATTCAGACTTTCTGTCTGATCCGATTATGATAGTTAAACGGAATATTAACATCTCTGCGATTTTTCATTTTTGAGCTATGCTGACCACTTATTTAGATACATTACACACATGCAGAGGCCATTTTCTAAAAACTAAGTTATCGGGCTCAAGAGACCACGCAATGTGAAAACTCGTTATCGAAAATTTGACGTGATTGCAATACTTTCTCTTACGTCTGTTGAGAGCACTATCGGAGCGTTTATTAGTTGTTGGATACATGGGAGCACTTTTTTTTTAAATCGGTTGTGGTAAGAGACTTCCCGGAACAAGAAGACTTCACGGAAGTACATGAAAAGACCGCCCTAAAATTATACTTTTCAAGAAAAGTATTTCAAATAAAGTTCTAGTGTTTTCTTTTTATTCTTACCGCTACTCGTTAGCTTCTTCAACTGTAGCTAATCGGTTTCTACTACATAGCAGTGAATAATGTCTAAATTCCAAATTATTTGATAAACAAATTTAAACGATAACAGTTTTATATACAAACCTGCAACTTGACATCACAAGTGGGACAATTCAGTGGCCCGTTTGACACAAACTAGCAGCTATATAACTAGTTATTTTTGTAGCAATTAATTCAATTACATTCTGAAATTTCATTTCCTTTATTATGCTAGTATCATACAAATTTCTTATTAACACCTTGTATTTTTTTCTTCTGTAATTGATGCATAAATTACCGTATTATTAAAAAAATGCCGTTTTCAATGCCCAATACTGAAAGAATATACAGTTGTTTTACAAATTATATAATGCTATAATATTATGCTACACAGCGTTCTGCGCGCGGTCCCTTTTGAGAATCAATTAAAACTGTTATTTTTAATCTTATAATAAATTTCATTAATTATATTATTATCTACTTCTGTGCCGGCTCAGTGCCTCAGACTGCGTTTCCAAATTTCTGAATCCCTAATACTCCCAAATCAGATCCATACATTCCTGACACAAACCTTTTCCGTCACAATTGTAATGCAGTATTTTCCTTCGATGAACTGATTCAAACCTTTTTTCCTGGTAAGAACGTCGCCCAGTATCTTATGCTTATTAATCTGTCAGATGATGCAGAAATGATGTTTGGTTTTAACCAAGAGATCTTTTTATCAAGAGATGATTGTAACAACCAGATAGTTGGGCTATTGCTAAAGCCTAAAAAAGATCCTTGTCTATCCGACTCCCTACGTGAAAATACCTGTACTTTCCTTCTGTTTTGGTAAAACCTTGGAAGTCATTACTAAAGCCAGATTAGAGAGGTGAGTAGAGTCCACAGTAGCAGAATAGCTTCAAGAAGAAGCCCAGCACTCTAGATTCGATATCTGGCTATGCGTCTGATATACATTAGTGCTTCTCAGTTCATGTTAATAACTGTCAGCTTAAAAAACGCCTGCAACTACATCAGTATCTGTGTAGTTAATAAAATGATTAACATTAGCGCATCATCTGGAATTATCAGATCACTCATCGACTCCCCTCCTAGTCCATTTCAATCCTACATAACTGCAGGGTGTGGCCCATGTGAAACGCACACGGGATTGCTACAAGATCCTGTACTTAGTCCCTAGCTATTCAATACCGGTGCTGTCGATATTGGAGCTGCCATAGGTATGGATCTTTCTGTATCTCGTTATGCTGTTTCTCTTTTAATTTTTATTTAGAAATTTACAATTTGTCTGAAATATATACACAATTAGTAAGTAGGTTGAGATGAGGTGATATCTTGTTGTGAAGTGCAGGAAGAGAGAAAGTACCTAATGGGATGCCGAAGTTAATCAATTCCAAAAGAAATTCGGGGCCATTGTCGTTTCAAACGGCGAGAAGGATTGTCAGAGTTAGTAGTAGAGACTAGAGCCTGCACAAATGGATCAGAGCAATGGGAGAGAGCGGTATGGCATTTAAGATATTTTTTCTTGACAAGTTGTTGTACGTGAGGCATGTTGAGGTCTTTATCGAGAGTAAAATTTGTGACATAGTAGGGCGATAACTATTTATCGAAATCGTTTGGATAAAATGTTTGTTTACTTCGTATGTTTGTAGGTCTGGATGGACCCCACGTTAAAGTCCATAGTAATTTAGATCGTCTGTAAATAAGTTTGGAACGTTCAGTAATTGCTTGTCTTTTAAGTCTTGTGTGTCGCTTGTCTATGAAGAGTCCAAGGTAGCGCACCAGATCTGTAACCGGTAGTGTAACGCTATTGAAGTAAACAGGAGGAAAAAGGCCCCGCCGGAGAGTAAACGTGGCATGTTGGCATTTTGAGTGTTCATTTTAAATCGCCACTTTTTGCCCAAGTTTCTATTGCCTGTAGATGAGTTTGTAATTTGTATGATGCTGATGTAGAGTTTTTAGAATTAGAAAAATCCACAGGAATACTAAGTACAGTATGCTGTTACTATATATTGGCTACTGCTTTATAATCTTGTGATTGGATTGCCATCAGTTTGAACTTGAATATTGTTGGCTCGTACTTTCCTATTAAAAAAAAAAAAAAGTCTAGCCTTCCTTCATCGAATAAAAGCGACTTACTGCGCATGTCTGCACACTGAGTCGCATGCCTTGGTCCTCGGACTGTTCTGGTCAAGCACAAACACTGTTTCAAATAGTGATGGAAAAAATGAGTCCGCTATCGGAATTATTTGTACCGAATCAGTTCCAGGATCGAAGTCGTTTCTAAAACCACGTCTACGGTTCCTTCACGATTTTTTTTTTTTGCTAAAATATCTTTAGATTTGTTTATTTAATTCACAATTAGCAACATTGCTTTCTTCTAAAAACAGTAAGTTTACAATTTAGCAACAATTATTTTTTTTTTAAATATTTCTATAATCCTCATATCATTTAATTAAACTCCTATTGTATGAATAATATTAGGCGATACAGTGATTCAAACAAATTTATAAATTTAAACTCTATAACGAATTGTACATTACATAAAAAGTAGGAACAACACGTGTTATCAAATATAATTTTTAAAAATAGCGCCAAACATAAAATTCAATGTGCTTAATTAACCTCCTTTTATACCTATTTCACCTTTTTATTTTGTCCTTCGTAAAAAATAAATCTTCACGTATTATATATGCCTATCACTTTTTATGACGATTATAAATAGCTGTACTTGCGGTCCGCTTTGCTGGCCCCTAATTTATATTTGAAAGTAAAAATGTTAATTTATTTTATTAGAAAACATTTATTGAAATGAAAAATAATAAGAGTGAATTGGAAAAAATTTTAATGAAATACAATTTACAGATATATTTAAAAATAATATTTTGATTGTAATGCTTTTCGAATGAATAAATTACTTTTCTTATTCAATGCTTTTTGATACACAATATTTATTGTTCTGCCTTCTGGGGCATGTATATACAATGGGGAAGGTTTGCCAACTCGCGTCAAGCTACATACAGTTGACCATGTGAAAAACATGGGTTATCCAAATTTAAAAGGCATACTTTATGTGACTCGCCATGTGCTTTGTTGATGTCATGGCAAAAGCGAGCCGTACAGGATACTCCAATCGTTTAAACTAAAAAGGTGTTTCTGTAGGTATCATGGGGATGCGGGGCAGTAGAACGTTTTAACCTTTGAATTTACCAATTAAAATGGTTGCTTCTGAAACAGTATTCATTATTTTTTTCACGGTAAGTCAAGTTCCATTGCAGAGATGTGGTGGGTCGATGTTTCGCAGAAGGATAATAGGAGCACGGACTTTCAAATGCTGACAAAACAAGCGAGTTTAAAAATTCAATGGGATAATTAACTGATTCATCCTGATTCATAACAGTATCTATTAATTTGAATTTAAACGTTTCGTCAGACATTATATTTTGAATTTTTATGTTGATGTCCTTTAAGTCAACATTTTTGGCAGCCAATATTGCACGTTCTGCTAACCATTGATGATTTCTGTAATTTTGTTCAATAAATGGAAAAATACTCTGAATCAAATTCTCTTTAGTGTCAATCAAATTGTAGAAATGTTGGGCAATGAATTTGTGGTTTCATTGACTGGTATTTTTCCCCTCCAACATCTAATAACTGTTGAGCGAAATGCGCTGCTCAAGTATCATTTTGTAGATGTATACGCATATTGACAGTTAAACTTAGTTTGATGACATCTGCCCATAAATGAGATGCATTTAAGCATGCCTTGAGTTCGTCAGCAGGTGTTGAACGTGGAATAGCTGGTAATGTTTGACAGAAATAACCAGATAATAAAGTTACACATTCTCTCAAGTCGTGTAAAGTTCGATTGAGTGCTTCGAATGAATTTTTATGTGCCATAGTACATTCGTCCCATACAATAATTTTATATGTTATGAGAATTGCAGCCATTCCTGAATTTTCCGAAATATTACATATTGGTGTTTCATTGAATTAGATATTCAACGGTAATTTTGAAGGAGAATGAGCTGTTCTTCCACCATCCACTAAAGTAGCTGCCATGCTAGAAGAAGCAATAGCCAAAGCAATATCTTTTTCTGATCGGACATATGCCAATATTAACGAAATAAGGAAAGTTTTTCCGGTTTCACCTGTTGTATCTAAAATGTTCATATATATTGAAATATTTTGTTGTTTGATTTGATTTTTTTATATATATATGCTGAATATTATCTTCTTTAAGTAAAGTTTTGTGTTTTTGCAATAAAAAACTATGAACCAATTTACAGCCTTTCAGAATCTTTTTTATTTAAATGTTAATATTTAACATTCTGTCTTTTCCTTACGTACGTTTCGGCATTGTACTTCCATGATCAAAGGTTATTTTAAAATTTAAAACGAAGAGTACATTATCCGTAAAGAAGTTAAATAATAGTTACATTGAAATTAAAAGTGCCTATTGCATATATCTAATATAATAAAATATAATAATGATATATTTGTCCACAAATTTCTAAACTCACCTTGTATGCGTTTTATGGTAGTTTAAAAAAATACAGATTGTTGAAAAAGTAAAATTGTGAGTTATATTTATGTTGATTATACTGCCTTATGTTGATGTGGTATAGTTTGCTCCAGAAATGGTAAAAGGTGTTGTATTATTATATGTTATTTAATTTTTTAAAAACAAAATATGGTGCGCCATGTGGATCTATTGGTTTATTTCAAGTAACTGTATATGCTTCATTATTTTATTTTAGACCTGTAAGTGCAAAAGTAGAAAATATTCATTAATAGGTACTTTTTGTAATGATGTGTAAGATATTTATGTATTTAAAATTTTTTGGTATTTGCTTAATTACTTACTGTGTTTTGAGTTTAACCCTAGCTATTCGGTTTCTACTGGGTAACTGAAGAAATTGATGTATGGGGAGTGCGGTCTGTTTTTCAAATATATTGTGTGTTATAATTTTATATACTTTCTTTGTGAAATGATTTATATCTATGTTAGTTAATGATTGTTAATGATTTTTTTTATAGGTGATAAAATTTTTTATTATTTTTACTGTTATTTTTTTTATTATATTTTATTTAAATAGTTGGTATGTAGGATATAGTTGGTTTTGCCTTTTTAGATGGTTAGAACTATAAGGTTTCTTTGGTGCAGATTATATGAGCAAGTAATTTAATGGGTTAAGTTTGATGGAGGTTATTTTATTTCTGTATATAAATTTTTAATTTGTTTAATAAATTTGTGTATTCTTTTATTTGTGTATATTCCTTTCTGTCGTTTACTATGTTGTCAATGTTCATGAAGATATAGATTGATTCCAAAATTTTTCGTTTACTTGTATTCTTTTCCTTGTCTATTATTGTTGTTTCATTGAACTTAAAATTATGTTTAGTGATTTTGTTATGTTTTATTAACGGTTTCCGAACTGCTTTTATATTTTATGGACTTTCTGTCCTGTTCTACCCAGTTTGTTTTTGGTATGTCCTATGTATTGAAGATCGCATTCACAGAGAATGGAGTATACTACCTCTATATTATTCTCTGTTGTCTCTTTGTCCTTATGATTAGGTATGTAAGTTTTCATTTTATTTGTAGTGCGGTAAGCTAAGTTTGTTTCAGTAGATAATGTTTTTTGAAAATATTTTTAATTTTGTTTGTTATGTGTTCTAAATATGTTATTGAAAAATAATTTTTTTGTATAGTGCTATTGTTAGTTTTCGTATTTTGTACGTTGGTTTGTGAAATAGTGTTTTTTTTATTATTTGTCTGCATGTCCTCCCAGATTCTTTCTATGGTTTTTTGTGGGTACGCGTTTTCTAATAAAATATTATTAATTTGTTTTTTGTATCTTTTAGATGTTCTATGCTTATAAGTCTGATGGCACGAAGTATGAGGTTTCTAGCTGAATTTATTAACATATGTTTCGGATGATCTGAAAGATAATTCAAAAAGAGGTTAGATGTAATGTTTTTTTTATAAAATTTGGTATATATGCACTTATTATCTTGTTTTATAGTTATATCTAAGTAATTTATGGTATTGTCTTTTTCAGCTTCTTGTGTGAATTTGATTTTGGTATGGTAACTGTTTAGTATGTTAAAAAATTTGTTGTTATTTTCTGTATCTATTATTATCAATAAATCATCTATGTATTTGACTAATAATATTGGTTTATTTTCTATTTTTGTTTGACTACTGCTAATTATGTGATTCATAGTAATTCCTGCTATGTATGTGGATAGTATGTTTCCCATTGGTAGCCCGGCTATTTGTCTGTAATACTGATTTTTATATGTGAAAAACGCATACAAGGTGAGTTTAGAAATTTGTGGACAAATATATCAGTATTATATTTTATTAAATTAGATATATGCAATAGGCACTTTTAATTGCAATGTAACTATTATTTAACTTCTTTACAGATAATATACTATAACCTTATAAATAGCCTTTGATAATGGCAAGTACAATGTCGAAACGTACGTAAGCAAAAGACAGAATGTTAAATATTAACATTTAAATAAAAAAGATTCTGAAAGGCTGTAAATTGGTTCATAGTTTTTTATTGCAAAAACACAAAACTTTACTTGTTTGATTTATTAAAAAAAAACAATGTCTACTCACTAATAATGTCAGCAGCTATAAAAATTCAAAAATTCTTTATAACTTGACCTTATGACGAATCACTTGACTTTAGCAACGTTAACTTGCACAGAACTTTATGAAGCGGACTGACTTACTGATTGACGGACGTGCACTGTACGATAGCGACAGAGAGACTGAAAATAAAGTGAGACACTGTGTAGGAAAGGTGGAAAGTAATATGGAGTGGGTAGTTGAGAACTAAACACGCACGTGGAATATTAGAAACGAAAATGCCAATAAAAACTGCATACATATGAACAGTATTCGAAATATATGCGACAAAGCCGATTTTTCGTATCTTTTGAAAAGCGCCCCCTTCTAAAATTTTGTGTACTACCTCAGCCTCCACAACATTTATAGAAATTTGACAACATCTGAGTCATTATTTATCGAGATTTGCCATTACGTACAACGGACATTCATTTTTATAATATATATAGATAGAACATTCATTTTATGTTGATAATTTAAATAATAAAATATATATAGAGAGAGAGAGTTAGTTGGTGTTGCATTGAATAAAATCCAGCCGGTTCCAGGATTTAGCCAGAGAGAGTAACCAGACTGATGTCAGAGTCAGAAATTCTTTCCATGTTCACTGCTGCCTATATTGAATCAGCTGGAATATATCTTGATGACCTCCATTTATGTTGGCAATGACTTTTGTTTAATTATAATATTTTATGCTATGGATATCATAAATGTATTACCACAACATTACTTTACAATGATTATCCAACAGAACGGACAGCGTACTAAAAACTCTACTTGGAATTTACTCCTACCGTGTCCACTTACTGGTTTGTTACAATTACGGTTAGAGGTTATAAAGTTAGAATCCTGCCACTGGTTCCTTCAACATGGCTGCAACTAGTTTAATACTTAATTTGTGTGAAATATCCAAGTAACCTTTAAAATAATAATAATTATTAAAAATTGTCAGTTAATTTTGCAGGAACGAGTTTAAAAATAGAGATTCGAATCAACTCGTTCCATGGAATCGAATCTATTCGAACAGTTGCATCACTTGTTTCAAGCTGTTTGAGGTTATGTTGAAACATCTGTTTTAGTTAGAAATTGGTTGGAATCTTGTTGGAAAGCAATTCTGGTTCTTCTCAGATTTTAAATCATTTTTAAATACTTTTAGCTGATGTAAAATAATAATAATATTTAACGCGAAAGTGAAGTCCCTTTACACCACTCGTTCAGGGCAAATCAGAACTGAGTGTGTGGAAAGTGGCACTTTATTCTGTTATCAAATAGATAAAATATAATCCAAGATTACGCTTCCAAAAATCGAATTTATCAATTTCAAATCTCTGGGTTTTATGGAAATTCACCAGATAAATGAACTCATTAGGAACCAAGATACTCCAGCGAGCAGTATTCCCTTAGTGACTGTATGTATGTAGTATAGCCTGGAAATCAATGAAAGTAGTTAGAGATAGTATTGCAGTCTTGCCAACTTTTGGAAATTGAGTTTTCACAGGAATACATGTTTTGAGGTTCCCTGAGTGAGAGAGAAAATGTTTTGAGCGAATGATTTATATATATGTGTGAGTGTGAACAAAATACTTAATCAAGGGAAATTGCAGGAAGCTCAAAATTGATATTGCATTTTGGAACTAACATCGCATCTGGCACGGTGTAGGTCAAGATTCATCAATCCGTATTTAGTTGTGGTTGGTTCCGCAGAACTGGTAAGATCAGAGACATTTTCCGTGATAGTCTGCTTCTTTTTATGGTCATCCACTGGTTTCGGACTTACACCTATCTTCAGGATGCATTTGTCATATAGTGTGATAGCACAGACTTGCACAGAGCAAATACAGTTTACATATTCTCGGAGTGACACTGTGTCACAAACACATCCTGAAGATTGGCGAACGCCCGAAACCGGTCGACGACCACAAAAAAAGCAAGCTATCACAGAAAATGTCTCTGAAACCAGACTACTGAATCTTTTTTTTTTTTAGTTTTTCACGATTTCCCGAAAACTTCCTACACTATCTACAGGCATTAGTAGCCAACACTTTTATTTGAAACAGTTCCCGGGGAAAATTGATTTTTCTGGGTTTTCTGAGAGAACAGTAGCTTTATACTTCTCAACACAATGTGGAGTTTTACTACCCACATAACATTAATACATAGTATAAGTATTGGTAGAATTCCAAATTTGAAAGAAGTTTGTAACAAGAAATGGGAATTTATAGAATGGGTTTTTGACCTTTTTAGAAATTTCTGGATAACGGCTACAATTTTCTTGAAACCTGGAATGCTAACTGTACAGATATGGACCTATGACTTCTATCTGAATCCTGAATAGCTAACTGCACAGATATGGACCTATCGCTTCTATCTGAATCCTGAATGCTAACTTCACAGATATGGACCTATCACTTCTATCTGAATCCTGAATGCTAACTGCACAGATATGGACCTATCACTTCCATCTGAATCCTGAATGCGAGCTGCACAGATATGAATTTATCACTTCTATCTGAACCCTATAGATAGAAGTGGTAAAAGCTCAATTCTGTGAATTTGAAATGATCGCAACTTACAGAAATTAGATAAATCAACTCTTTTATCACTATTGTAACATTGCACTGCCTATTTGTTTCAATTACCTCCAATATTTAGTTTTTATTTTGTCCAGATCCTCTTCTTTCTCTTTAAATAGAAACTTTTTAATTCCTTTTTGGTTGATAGTTAAGAGTTCCAATTTGGATATCTCTTCAAAATTTAAATAAAAAATATCCCTCTCTTCTGAGGGTATTAAATTGAATAGCGACTTATAATTACTGTTATTAAATTCGAACTGTTGTGTAGTGAAATAATACAACGCTGCCATCGCTTTGTATATTTTTATATTCAGTTTTGTTAATCTGGAAACAATGGAGATCTTGCCATTAAGATATATTATTGATATGAACACACACTCTTCATAAAGATCATGCTATTTTAATGGAGTCCTTAACAAAATAAGATTGAAATGGCATATACAGGTACTTTACATTGGTTTCTTGCGGAAGATGATCAATAGTGAGTCCAGAAACCATCCTGGCAATACTTGTAGGGTGTAGAACAGAAAATGGTAGTAGCAAGTGTTATTGGCGGGAACACCAAATGGATACCAAATATTATTATTAACAGGATATTCTGATTGTATAATTTCACCGTAGTCTTTTATATCTTTGTAGGTCAACTGGAGTGTGTCACCGTATGTGCAGTTATATACAGCCAACTCAGAGGATTTTCTGAAATATATATCGTTCAGTCTTTAGATAAAATTGTGTTAAAGCGAAATGTCAATGATAAGTTTAGTAATTATGATTATACATTGCCCAACATGGCGGAACGCTAACATTCTTTATCTATTCCTTTACATTGCAGAAACGGAAAGGGAAATTAATAAGATATTAGAAATATTTGCCGTGATAGCCTGCTTCGTTTTGTGATCATCGGCCAGTTTCGGGTGATCGCCTATCGTCATGATGTTTTGTCAAAACAGTGTGATAACATTGCACATAACCTTCCTATGCATTTCAAAGCACTAGATATAATTAACTACTAAGTACATAATAAATTTGGAGGTATCGTTCAAAAAAGGATGCTCCCAAATTATTTGAGAGATCCATCAGTGTGTGCTGACCTAGCGGCTATCGGGGATATCTATTTTGGCACAAGCCCCTTGGTAAAGCAGGATTTACCTTATTCACCTCATGAATAAGGAATTTCTTGTATCAAGATCTTTCCTATTGCGAATTGTGTGATGGTAAATATAGCAAGCGGTTTTGCCTCACATTTCTGTGGTAAACTACACAAAAATATAAAAAGTGTTATACTGTAAGTGCTAGCATAAGAATAGACATTAGGCAGAAATAATAGCTAATTAGTTAGTTGGACATTAAGCCCGCCTGAGAAAATAGACATTACTGTACAAGTCAGAAATAATAATAATGATGATGTGTTTTATTAATCGATCATTTACACAACTTGTCTACATAATTTAAACAAACGTGCACTATGCATGGAACTAGTCTATCTGCAGAGTTGCATTATAATTAAAGTTCACCGCATACAAAAACAAAAACGAAAATAAACGAAATAAACAAACAAAATAAAATATCATTGCCAATGCACTAACAGATTCACCTTGTCAGATAATAACAGGAGCTATATAATTTATCTTGTTTTGAACATTGAGGTTATGTATTAACTCTCCAATGAGAGGTTTCCTGTAATTACAGGTTCTAATATGATCGTGTTAACAAATTTTTGCCATTAAGAAACAGTCTATACAATCCTCAATAGCAAGGTGGGCTTACCGAACCATCTCACCCGAAACTTTCTTAACGGGTGAAGAGTATCTTCTACCGCGCTACTATTACACAGTGTGCTTGTAATGCTACATTTCAGTTTTAACAGCATACCTCTTAATTTAACTATAACACTTATCATATTCATAGTTTGCCTATCACACACATATAATATGTATATAAAATCTTCATCTAAATCAAATGTCCATTTACTATAAATATGCTAATTACTAGAGCCTCTAACTTTACTAATTAGATTACTTTCAAGTTCATTTTTTATATTGTTCAACAGCCCATCAAAACATTGTTTATTACCTTAGTAGTGGGTATTTACCGGTTCTAGGTCAGTTTTTTTGAGCCCCAGGCACTTATGAATTTACGCCCGAAGGCAGGGGTCTGGCGCGCGACTACAAAATTACGATGAGACCTCTAAGTGATTTTTAACCAGGGGAAAAAAAATTTTTTTGAGCCGCGGGATGGCATGCGAGGCATGCGGCTACGTTTTGAAAAATCTAGCTTGAAAACAGTCTAAGGTAAAAAAAATATTTGTTAGCCGCGAGATGGGCATGCCTGACCTGCGGCTATGTTTTATAATATTTAGCTTGAAAATATAAGGTCAAAATTTGTCAGGAAAAAAATTTTTTTTTGAGCCGGGAGATGGCATGCGAGACATGCGGCTACGTTTTGAAAAATCTAGCTTGAAAACAGTCTAAGGTAAAAAAAATATTTGTTAGCCGCGAGATGGGCATGCCTGAACTGCGGATATGTTTTATAATATTTAGCTTGAAAATATAAGGTCAAAATTTGTCAGGGAAAAAAAATTTTTTTTGAGCCGCGAGATGACATACAAGACTAGGGCTATTATTTTATAAAATTTAGCTAGACTTTAATATTTTTTGATATTTTGTTCATGTTTAAATTATGTTTACACTTATAATATTTTAGATAAACACATTCTAAGGACTTTAATATTGTTTTTGAGCCGTGAGATGTCATCCAAGTCGAGGGCTAATATTTTATAATATTTAGCTACAAACATTTAATAAATTATCATTCAATACTATGAATAAAGACTTTGTTTTTTTTTTATGTATTGTTAATAACATTCTAAGGATAGTAATATTTTTCTTGAGCCGGGAGATGACATACAGAACATGCGGCTAAGATGTGTAATATTTAGCTTGAAACATTTTAAGGACTTTAATAATGTTTTTGAGCCGTGAGATATCATCCAAGTCGAGGGCTAATATTTTATAATATTTAGCTAAAGACTTTAATTTTTTTTTATATTTTGTTCATGTTTAAATTATGTTTACACTTATAATATTTTAGATAAACACATTCTAAGGACTTTAACATTGTTTTCGAGCCGTGAGATGTCTTCCAAGTCGAGGGCTAATATTTTATAATATTTAGCTAAACACTTTAATATTTTTTGATATTTTGTTCATGTTTAAATTATGTTTACACTTATAATATTTAGCTAAACCCATTCTAAGGACTTTAACAGTGTTTTTGAGCCGTAAGATGGCATACAAGACTAGGGCTAAGTTTTTATAATATTTAGCTTGAAACATGTTAAGGACTGTAATATTGTTTTTGAGCCATGAGATGACATCCACCTCGAGGGCTAAATGGTTATAATATTTAGCTAAGGACTTTAATAATTTCTGATATTATCATACAATACGATGAACAAAAACTTTGTGTTTTTTAGGTATTGTTAGACTATACTATGAACAAAGACTTTGATTTTTTTTATGTATTGTTAGAAACATTCTAAGGACTTAAATATTTTTGTTAAGGCGTGAGATGACATCCCAGGACTAGGGCCAAATATATTATCATCCAATACCATAAACAAAGACTTTGATTTTTTTTTATGTATTGTTAGAAATATTCTAAGGCTATGATCACACTGGTGCGCTTTCCTTTTCCCCTTCCCTTTCAACTTGCGCTTCCTCTTTCCATTTCAACATTTGTTGTCCACACTTAATCATCTGTTCAGTGTGCAGTTTATCGATGGATTCAGTATGGTTGGTGTATAATTTTGAATTTATTTTCCATAAAACTGTTCGTTGGCGGTAATCCTCTATGAAATCAAGTGTCTCTTCATTTGCAGACATGTCGGAGATATTATTAATTAAAAATACTAGTTTAATTACTATCAGTTTAATAATAAAATTATTATTATAATAATAATTAAATAATATTTAAAATTTATAATATAATATATAACCTATAAAATAATCACACAACACGAGTGAGATTAAAAAGACGCATAGAATGTTGAACGAAAATCCAACTAGTTGGATTCACGTGCGCTATTGCTTGCGTTATAAAAACAAATGCCTACTCGTCTTCAATGAGGCATGCAATAACGCATGCCTTTCATTCATCACACCGTGCGCTACGACGCATGCTCTGTTGAAAGGAAAGTTGCACCAGTGTGGACATAGCCTAAGGACGTAAATATTTTTGTACTGAGATGACATCCAAGACAAGGGCTATGTTTTTATAATATATAGCTAAACATATTTTAAGCAGTTTAATATTGTTTTTTAGCCGTGAGATGACATCCAAGTCGTGGGCTAAGTTTTTATAATATTTAGCTACGATCATTAAATACATTATCATCCTATACTATGAATAAAGACTTTGTTTTTTTTGAAGTCGAGGGCTAAGTTTTTATAATATTTAGCTAGAAACATTAAATATATTATCATCCAATACTATGAACAAAGAGTTTATTTTTTTTATTTATAGTTAGATACAATATTTAGCTAAACACATTTTAAGGACTTTCATATTGTTTTTGAGCCGCGAGATGACATACAGGACATGCGGCTAAGTTGTGTAAGATTTAGCTAGAAACATTTTAAGGACTTTATTATGGTTTTTGAGGCGTGACATGGCTTCCAAGACTAAGGCCAAATATATTAGCATCCAATACGATGAATTAACCAATGAGTCTGGCGCAATGGCTATGATACTTTTCTTGGGCGTGAACGAGAGCGCTCCCTCCAGACGACCTTATCCAATTGCGTACAATTTAGCTAAAAACATTCTAAGGACTTTAATATTGTTTTTGAGCCGGGAGATGACATACAAGACTAGGGATAATATTTTATAATATTTAGCTAAGCACTTTAATATTTTTTGATATTCAATACTTTGTGTATTTTTTGTATTTTGTTCATGTTCACACTTATAATATTTAGCTAAACATATTCTAAGGACTTTATTATCATTTTTGAGCCGTGAGATGACATCCTAGACTAGGCGGCTAAATATATTATCATCCTATTCTATGAATAAAGACTTTATGTATTGTTAGAAACATTCTAAGGACTTTAATATTGTTTTTTAGCCGTGAGATGACATGCAAGTTGAGGGCTAAGTTTTTATAATATTTAGCTAGAAACATTAAATATATTATCATATACTATGAATAATGACTTTGTGTTTTTTTATGTATTGTTAGAAACATTCTAAGGACTTTAATATTTTTGTTGAGCTGGGAGATGACATCGAGGGGCTAAGTTATTATAATATTTAGCTAGAAACATTCTAAGGACTTTAATATTGTTTTTGAGCAGTGAGATGAATACAAGACTAGGGCGAAGATTTTATAATATTTAGCTAGAAACATTAAATATATTATCATCCAATACTATGAACAAAGACTTTGATTTTTTTATGTATTATTAGAAACATTGTAAGGACTTCTATATTGTTTTTTAGCCGTGAGATGACATCCAAGTCGACAGTTAATATTTTATAATATTTAGCTCCAAACATTAAATATATTATCATCCAATACGATGAACAAATGCTTTGTGAATTTTTATGTATTTTGTTCATGTTTAAATCAAATTATCTTTACACTTATAATATTTCGTGAGATGACATACAAGACTAGAGCTAAGATGTTATAATATTTAGCTACAAACATTAAATAAATCATCATTCAATACTATGAACAAAGACTGTTTTTTTATGTATTATTAGAAACCAATATTTTGGTTGAGCCTAGAGATGACATACAAGACTAGGGCTAAGATGTTATAATATTTAGCTAGAAACATTAAAGATATTATCATCGAATACCATAAACAAAGACTTGATTTTTTTTATGTATTGTTAGAAATATTCTAAGGACGTAAATATTTTTGTTAAGCCGTGAGATGCATCCAAGACTGGGGCTATGTTTTTATAATATTTAGCTACAAACATTAAATATATTATCATCTAATACTATGAATAAAGACTTTGTTTTTTTTGTGTATTGTTAGAAATATTCTAAGGACGTAAATATTTTTGTTGAGCCCCGATAAGACATACAAGACTAGGGCTAAGATTTTATTATATACTACGAATAAAGACTTTGTTTTTTTTTTTTTTACGTATCCAAGACTAGGGCTTGAAAGATATTATCATCGAATACCATAAACAAAGACTTGATTTTTTTTATGTATTGTTAGAAATATTCTAAGGACGTAAATATTTTTGTTAAGCCGTGAGATGCATCCAAGACTGGGGCTATGTTTTTATAATATTTAGCTACAAACATTAAATATATTATCATCCAACACTATGAACAAAGACTTTTTGTTTTTCTTATGTATTGTTAGAAACGTTCTAAGGCCTGTAATTTTTTTGTTGAGCCGCGATATGACATACAAGACTAGGGCTAAGATTTTATAATATTTAGCTAAAGACTTTAATATTTTTTGATATTATCATACAATACGATGAACAAATACTTTGTGTTTTTTTTTATGCTCATGTTTAAATTAAATTATGTTTACACTTATAATATTTAGCTACAAACATTAAATATGTTATCATCCTATACTATGAATAAAGACTTTATGTATTGTTAGAAACATTCTAACGACTTTAATATTTTTGTTGAGCCGGTAGATGACATACAGGACATGCGGGTAAGTTGGCTAGAAACATTAAATATATTATTTTTTTTTTTTTTTTTTTTAATTTATTTAAGGCGTCCCTTAACATCTGTGGTTTATTTGCGCCCGGAGCCTTCTCATGGTGCACTGCCGCCTCCGGACAGTGTTCTCCCTTACAGACAACACTGTCCATTCACGGACAGTGAGCTGTAGGGGTCCTAGGAAGATTAATATATTATCATCCAATACTATGAACATGTATTTTTATGTATTGTTTCACTTTTTTATGTGTATTAATACTAGTATACTATGTTTTTCATGTTTTAATACGTGTGTGTATTCTGTATTTTTTACTTTTTTAAGTTTAGTACTACTATGTTTTATGTATTGTTTCATTTTTTTTGTGTATTAATACTAGTATACTATGTTTTTTCATGTTTTAATACTTGTGTTTTTTGTAATTTTACTTTTATGTTTAGTACTAGTTTGTGTTAAAACTGGTATGTTTAATACTTGTGTTTTTGTATTTTTACTTTTTACATGTAGCAAGGCAGTTAACCCAGGACCAAACTTTGTAGCATCGTAAGTGTGAACAGTAGTACGTTGACATGTTCAAATTAATCCTTTACGAGTGCTTGGCTTGAGCAAATTGCAACAAATTGGCTTTGGAATGTCTTGTAACACATGAAGTGATACCTTCACGAATACCGGATTCAATCATAAGATGTTTATCATAATCGGTCAATAGTTCCAATTTTACTTGTGTATATTTCAAACAGGCGTCAAATACCAACCCAGGCGTTGTGAATTACCAACTTGGAACAATGCTGTAAATAGATTCACACACATTTCTAAACTGTTCAACTATGTCGCTTAAAAGAATTATGACTGTTGTTAAATACAATTCTGTGTAATCTCTAAGTGTTTGTATATTGAAAGCGGTCCAGACTTGAAACTTCATATCATATAAACTAAATATACAAAGATCTACAACTTATGTTTTAAAACATTACTTTGGGAAAATTCCTTTTAACGCCACTTTTAGCGGAGGGTTGGGGTTACAGCTTCTCTACCCCCACTGCAGCCTTGGAGGTCCTGTTAAACCTTCCACCACTTCACATTTACGTCCAAGGCGTTGCAAGAGCAGTTGTGGCATGACTACAACAGGGACAAGCGCCCATTTATCCCAGGCATACTGGGAAGCACCAAGACCTATGGGAGGAGCTGGAGGCGTGCCCGATTTTGGGCCTGCCTACGGACATAATGACTCCTAGGTATGACTTCCAAAAACCCTTCAAAGTCTTGATATTAGACAGAGGGGCATGGAAGAATGGGCCGCCAATTACAGGCGAATCTATGTAGTACACGGACGGGTCCAAGATGGAAGATGGAGTGGGAGCCGGCGTGTACGGGGCTCACTCGAGATGTAATATTTCGGTGAGCCTGGGAAGGCTAGCTACGGTCTTTCAGGCGGAGCTAGTCGCGATTATTCTCTGCGCCGCCGAAATAAGAAGACGGGGAGTGTATAACTCCAGAGTCGTCATTTATTCGGATAGCCAGGCTGCTCTGCGGGCAATTGACTCGTGGGAGATCAGCTCAAGGCTGGTGTGGGACTGCCTAGGTGCACTAAGGGAAATTAGTAGCCACAATAAGGTCTTCCTGGTTTGGGTACCTGGGCACTCGGTCACAGAGGCAATGAGGCGGCGGACCGCCTGGCCCGGGAGGGTTCAATGAGAGCGCTTATCGGGCCGGAGCCGTTCTGCGGTGTCTCAAGATGCCTCAGGAGTGCATCCATTAAGCTATGGATGCAGGACCGATCAAGGGAATGGTGGGTCAAAACTCCAGGTCAGAGACAGGCGAAAAAGTTTATCTATAGCTACTCGCCCAAGCTAACTGCAGAATTACTCCAACTAGGCCGGGTGGCCATAAGGATAGCAGTTGGCATTCTCACTGGCCATTGTAGATTAAACAAGCACATGCATCGCATGGGCCTGGCAACGGATAGCCTGTGCAGGTTTTGTCAGGAAGAAGAGGAGACGGCACTGCATGTGGTATGTCAGTGCGAGGGGCTGGTCTGGCTAAGGTACCGCCTCTTTGGTACAGAGAAGCTGGTGCCAGCAAGCCTCAGCCAGAGCCCTCTCTCGGACCTATTAAGTCTTTTAAGGCAAGCAGAGGGTGCTCTGATGGCAGGTGCTCTGATTGACCACCTGGGAGCCCCCCCCCAATTCCACAGTCCGGTTAAGGACAGGATAGGGGGAAGCTTTCCAACTAGGGGGGTGCCACAATAGATCCTTGGGGTGTCGCGGTGGCGTAGGCTGAATAGCCAATTCCCCCGGTAGAATCTATCTATCTATCTACAGCTTCTCTAAAGTGATATCATAGTTGATTATACAATTCTATCATCCAAACAAAATTAATTAGAAATAAATAGATGGCCAAAATTCCAAGTTTTAAGACAAAATTAGTAAACCGGAAGTGCGCT
Source organism: Triatoma infestans (assembly GCA_011037195.1). NCBI lineage: Eukaryota > Metazoa > Arthropoda > Insecta > Hemiptera > Reduviidae > Triatoma > Triatoma infestans. Next base: position 28,250 of record JAAEAF010010394.1, read on the forward strand.
TTTACTGAAAAGTTTTTTTCAGTTTTCGACGTATTTCATTAAATTTGGTACACAAACTATATTATTATTAATAGTCTTTATTACAAATAATGAAAAAAAAAAAATTGAACTTCCAAAGACACCAACCATGGTCACAGACCGTCGGTGGAGACACAAACTATAATGTGAATTATAATTTTGAAAACTGGAGTAAAAGAAAGTTGTGTGAGTGTTTCACACCACATTTTTTTAGGCCAAAGACAATTCTTATGGAATGATATTATTATATAATTATAAATACTGATGGCAGGAATATTAATATTAAAAATTATAAATAGTAAAACTAAAGGAGTTTTTAAATTCAATTGATATAATGTCAATTATCATTTTGAAAACTGGAGTAAAAGAAAGTTGTGTGAGTGTTTCACACCAGATTTTGTTTAGTTTTTTTTAGGCCAAAGACAATTGTTATGAGTTTCTACATGTAAAAACAAAAAAATCCTCATCCTAAGCACTTGCCCATGTAAAAACAAAAAAAGAGGAATCAGAGGGTCTCCTCCTAGACATAGGACTTAATTGGATTTGAAAAAATAGAAATTAAACTTACCCTGAGTGTTGTGAAGACGAACAAAGCTGGAGTTGTAATGTACATTACTCCACTATTAAATGAGGTCCCCACCACTTAAACAAAACACCCACTTGTTAGAAATACAAAGCTAAGTAATAAACTATGAACATCCGGTGTGTGTATATATATAAAAATAAGATTATAAATTTCATTGTGTAAAAGTTTATAATCAATCTGAAATCCAGTTGACTGATATAAAACAAATAGAAATTGTACCACACAATCAATTTTATTGAAATAATTTTAACACGTAATAAGATAAAAGGTGGTCAATTCATAGCTGAATACATCCTGTGTGTAGATAAAATATAAAATAGTAAGATAAAGTATGACTTGTTAGAAATAGCATAGAGTGAATCATATACTGTCGCGATAAGGTGTGTTTCTATATAAAAAACTTATAATAATTTTCTGTTAATTTATTTTAATTTAAAAATCAAGATAAAGATGAGTAATAGTCATAATTTTTCCTTACATTTCATTATACAAATAATTGCTATTACTAATACATATTTTAGTATTTGATTATTCATTTGATTGTATGATTTTACATTTTCTTTAATTTGTGTGGTACAATTTTTATTTGTTTTATATCAGTCAACTGGATTTCAGATTGATTATAAACTTTTACACAATAAAATTTATAATCTTATTTTTATATATACACACACACACACACACCGGATGTTCTTCGTTTATTACTTAGCTTTGTATTTCTAACAAGTGGGTGTTTTGTTTAAGTGGTGGGGACCTCATTTAATAGTGGAGTAATGTACATTACAACTCCAGCTTTGTTCGTCTTCACAACACTCAGGGTAAGTTTAATTTCCATTTTTTCAAATCCAATGAAGTTCTATGTCTAGGAGGAGACCCTCTGATTCTCTTCGGAGCTCAGAGGAACCGACTAGTTAGCTATTCTTCTCAAATCCAATCAAGTCCTCGCACCATGCCTATGTGTAAGTGGCTAGGAGGAGAGCCTCTGATTCTCTTCGGAGCTCAGGGGAACCGACTAGTTCGCTATCCAGAAGTGGGTATTTTGACGAACGTGTAAGCTAGGGCGCTCGGCAAAGTTCCAATCAGCCCCGATAAAACGCTGCACAAGTAGGATACAAATATTGTCGAATCCGCTTTGCGGTCGCTGGATGCGGTACAATCAGGCAGGTGCATAGGATGATGGATTTTTTTTTTGTTTTTACATGAGCAAGTGCATAGGATGATGGATTTTTTTGTTTTTACATGTAAAAACTCATAAGAATTGTCTTTGTCCTAAAAAAAACTAAACAAAATCTGGTGTGAAAACTCACACAACTTTCTTTTACTCCAGTTTTCAAAATGATAATTGACATTATATCAATTGAATTTAAAAACTTCTTTAGTTTTACTATTTATAATTTTTAATATTAATATTCCTGCCATCAGTATTTATAATTATATAATAATATCATTCCATAAGAATTGTCTTTGGCCTAAAAAAATCTGGTGTGAAACACTCACACAACTTTTTTTTACTCCAGTTTTCAAAATTATAATTGACATTATAGTTTGTGTCTCCACCGACGGTCTGTGACCATGTTGGTGTCTTTGGAAGTTCAATTATTTTTTTTTTCATTATTTGTAATAAAGACTATTAATAATAATATAGTTTGTGTACCAAATTTAATGAAATTCGTCGAAAATTGAAAAAACTTTTCAGTAAAAGCGCAATTCCGGTTTACTAATTTTGTCTTAAAACTTGGAATTTTGGCCATCTATTTATTTCTAATTAATTTTGTTTGGATGATAGAATTGTATAATCAACTATGATATCACTTAAGAGAAGCTGTAACCCCAACCCTCCGCTAAAAGTGGCGTTAAAAGGAATTTTCCCAAAGTAATGTTTTAAAACATAAGTTGTAGATCTTTGTATATTTAGTTTATATGATATGAAGTTTCAAGTCTGGACCGCTTTCAATATACAAACACTTAGAGATTACACAGAATTGTATTTAACAACAGGCATAATTCTTTTAAGCGACATAGTTGAACAGTTTAGAAATGTGTGTGAATCTATTTACAGCATTGATCTGAGTTGGTATTTCACAACGCCTGGGTTGGCATTTGACGCCTGTTTAAAATATACAAAAGTTAAATTGGAACTATTGACTGATTATGATAAACATCTCATGATTGAATCCGGTATTCGTGGAGGTATCACTTCATGTGTTACAAGACATTCCAAAGCCAATTGTTGCAATTTGCTCAAGCCAAGCACTCCTAAAGGATTAATTTGGACATGTCAACGTACTACTGTTCACACTTACGATGCTACAAAGTTTGGTCCTGGGTTAACTGCCTTGCTACATGTAAAAAGTAAAAATACAAAAAACACAAGTATTAAACATACCTGTTTTAACACAAACTAGTACTAAACATAAAAGTAAAATTACAAAAAACACAAGTATTAAAACATGAAAAAACATAGTATACTAGTATTAATACACAAAAAAAAAAATGAAACAATACATAAAACATAATAGTACTAAACTTAAAAAAGTAAAAAAATACAGAATACACACACGTATTAAAACATGAAAAACATAGTATACTAGTATTAATACACATAAAAAAGTGAAACAATACATGTTCATAGTAATGGATGATAATATATTTAATGTTTCTAGCCAACTTACCGGCTCAACAAAAATATTAAAGTCCTTAGAATGTTTCTAACAATACATAAAGTCTTTATTCATAGTATAGGATGATAATATATTTAATGTTTGTAGCTAAATATTATAAGTGTAAACATAATTTAATTTAAACATGAACATAAAAAAAAACACAAAGTCTTTATTCATAGTATTAGATGATAATATATTTAATGTTTGTAGCTAAATATTATAAAAACATAGCCCCAGTCTTGGATGCATCTCACGGCTCAACAAAAAAATTACAGTCCTTAGAATGTTTCTAACAATACATAAAAAAAACAAAAAGTCTTTGTTCATAGTGTTGGATGATAATATATTTAATGTTTATAGCTAAATATTA
>JAAEAF010010395.1:0-30922 GCA_011037195.1 Triatoma infestans
CGAGTGTGTAACTAAGTTTGCTCTGTGCAAGTCTGTGTTGTCACACTGTCTAAAAAACACATCCTGAAGATGGGCGAACGCCCGAAACCGGTCGATGACCACAAAATGAAGCAGGCTACCCAACGATTGAGGTATTATTGTCAAATAAGGGTTGGATATATTGCCATCGTCAATAAATTAGTTATATAATGCTATTCCAAAAACATTTAAAGTTATTCAAAAAAATGTACACATTTTTTTCTGTAAAGAAGAATTCGTAAGAGGTTTTACGCTGTTTTTAAAATTGTAATTGACAAATATTATAGTTAGAAAACCAAATTTAATGAAAATCGTCGGAGTTCGACGAAAACTGAAAAAACTGTTAAGTAAAAACTCATTTCCGGTTTACTAATTTTCTTGAAACACGGAATTATTTATAGTTAATTTTGTTTAGATGGTAGGTACAGTTGTATAACTAACTACAATGTGTAATATCACTTTAAAGAAAACATAACCCCACCTCTCCCAAAAACCCCCTTAAATGACTTTACCAGCTGAAATGTTTCAAATAAAAGTTGTAGCTATTTATAAGTATAGTTTACATGCGTAGTTTAAAGAATCGTTGGAGCTGTTTTAGAGAAAATAGCAGAAAAATAAAAATACTTTTATGTAAAAACACATTGCGGTCATCCGATATTATTCAAACTTGGGATTTCAACAACATATTAATTCTAATTAATATTATTTAGATGATAGAATTGTGTAAAAACTGAAATAGCACTTTAGAGGATAATATAAACAACCCCTTCCCTAAAAGTGCCCTTAAATGAATTTTCTCAGAGAAATGTTTTAAATTAAAATTGTAATGTTTGTATATATAGTTGAAATATCAAGTTTGAAGAAAATCGTCAGAGCCATTTTTGAGAAAATCACAAAAAAAATTCAGTACTTCCGGTTGAGGAATTTTGGCAGATAGCCCTCTGTCGGTTCCCATGATGATAGCTAAACGGAATACCAAGTTTGATTTTCTACGTTTTTTCGTTTTTGAGCTATGCTGCTCACATAAACACACACACACACACACAAACCATTTTCTAAAAACCACTTTTTGGAGTCAGGGGACTCAAAACGTGTATTTCCGGTGAAAACTCGATATCGAAAATTTGATACGATTACAATACTTCCTCTTACTAGGAGAGTAAGAGAAAGTAATAGTAAAGTAATAAATATGACCTTTAAGACCTGTAAATTAAATACTCTTAATGTTCTAAACTGCCATCAATGTAACCTTTTAACTGCGCTTTGAAATTAAGGCTATGACTTTGTGATAATACCACAAAATATTCTATTCCTTACTAATCATATTAAACATAAACATGCTTTTTCCACTACCTCATGCGTATGTATGTATTTGTAATATTATCCTTCTTCACTACCACTAAAATATATAAAAGTCTAAAATAACAGAACGGAAGAAACTGTGCTCACTATATATTTAGCGATATGTAGTGAAGTGAAAAATGTTATATAGAGGATGGAGCGACTGAGCGAAGAATGACTGATGTTGAAGATAGGTAGAATGGCAGCGTTGGCTGATGTGAGTCTCTCTTGAGGAGCGATGAGTTTAGGTAAAACTCTTGCTTGTTCTAATGGTGAATTAGCTAGTGTGATTAGCTTAGTGAACCTGTCAAGGATCTTGTTCTTCAAGGGCTTGTCATTTCAGTCTCCTATCTCTTGGTAGGAGCTAGATACAGCTTCTAGGCTAAAGCTTGGCAATCAAAGTTGAAGTTCATTCCCCAATACATTGCAGTGGGCGCATAAAGGCGAAGTGCGATAGTGGCGCTCGGAATGGTAGTAAAAGTATTATTGAGACCAGCGATTGGTGGTGAACTGGCTTGATTCCATTACAATTGCTTAGCTTTGCGAGCGATTCCTTTCAATAAATGATTACAGTTTTTCCAAAAAAAAAAATTCAAACGTAAGATAGCTATTTTGGAAATTCATTTTATTCTCTTTTGAGTTACATTTTTGTTTAAATAATAATATGAATTTATCTTAAAAACTACAACATCATAGCCAAATTCACTTATTACATTTGTACCTGTACTATAATCGAAACAAGTAACATTTTTAGAACTTTAAAATATATTTCTATCATCGACATTAGTCTATTCAAGATAATAGTCCATTTTACAAAATAAGTACCGGTGCATTATTTCCACATATATTGCTCATTTCGGATTCGAATGTTTGTGTAGATGATTAAATAAAAATAAACAATAGTTACCATTTACTAAAACGTTTATTAATGCTCTCTCAAAAAAAAAAAAGTATATCAATAAAGGAAACAAACAGTCAATAAACACCAAAAGCCAAAATAACACATACTTAACCTCTCTCATACACAAAACACACACAGTGTGACCACACACAATTTCCAGCCTTAATCGAGACATCATGCGTGCCATCGATTTTTTTTTTGTATTTTCTATATTTGAAACAATTCCTTACATTATAAAATAATATAATTTCTAGCTTTAAGATATTAAATAAACTTTTCTGAATCAATTATTGTTCATTTATAAAATAAGAATTTAAAGAAAATTATTCACATGTTAAATACATTTTATATTAAGTATGTTCTAATAAATTGGTGCAACTGTTGGAACATAAATTAGTGCAATTTTAATTAGAGGATGAAGATTCTACATTTAGTATCAAAAATTATTTCCTTGTTTCAGGCTGTAAATAAGTGATCTAAAGATGGCTTTAATTAAGAGTTGTTGTTGCTGTTCTCTAAGGGCTGGTACATTGATCATAGGATGGTTAGAAACTGTAAGTTATATTTATACATTACTCAATTATGCATGCTATTGTTGAATTTATCTCGTTTTATTTCAGTTCTGAAAAATGAAGTTCTAAGTTATATATATATGTTATTAATTAAAGAATTCTCAATAATTTCTCAAAGAATAAGTTGACTCTTTTTATTATTATATAAAGAAGAATATCCATCGTAAAAAAAAAAAACAATTTTAACATAACACAGCTTATGAATTTGTTCGAACTAATTAACATATGATACATTAATAATATTATTTGTAACAGATTCGGCCATCTTAACATGAAATTGGCTACAATTTCAATTCGTAAAAGTATAAAAAGCCACTAATAATTGTAGTGTAGTGTATTATGGCGTCAGATTGGATGCAGTAGGTTAGGTTACAAAACAGTATGGTTACATATGCATGTGAAATAAGGTTTTAATATGTTTCTCTATAAAAGTATCTTTAATTTAATATATCCTGGTAATCAATACTACAGTTTTATATGCAAAAATTGACTATACATTAAATCACACAAGAAAATTATCTACCCAAAAACGGGAAAGAAAAACAATTTTGGAGCCGTCATTTTAATACATAATTTAAGAGCGTTGAGCATAGTTTTTCGCGATTTTCTCAGATACAAAATGTATTTTTTGGGGAATTCTGAGAATGTTGTGCTTTCCTTTAAAATATCACTCCAGTACAATATAGGTATGGTTTTACACCAACATAATATACACATTAGTACCTACCATTCATGGAATCCCAAATATGAAAAAAATCGGTTATGCGACCGGAAATATGATTTTTGGATTTTTTTTTTTGGAGGGAGAATTTTCTCGAAAACTGTTAGAATGATTTTCTTTAAGCTTGGTATCTCCTTTATTTGAAACAGTTGATTTTAGACGAGTATTTGAGGTCTATAAAATTTAAATTTGCACAAACTTTGTATATTTATATAGAACGCAGTACATAAGGCCGCTCAGGTAAATAATATGAGGGTCATTCAATAATTAACGAGACAAATCGCTATATCACACATACAGTTTGTTTAATCAATACAATAGTTTCAATGCATCAAGGTGGCATCCTTATACATAGTTTCTCATCAACTGTCCGAGAGTATTTGGCAAGCATAACTTCAAATATATTTAGTTAACAATGGCAATCCCGCTCGAGTATTGCACCTTGGAAGAACAACGTTCAGTAATTAGATTTTTAGTTGCAGAGGGTATCAAAGATAGTGAAATCCACGAAAGAATGTTGAAAGTGTACGATAATAATTGTTTGAACCGTACGAACGTTTAAAAATGGGTAGAACATTTGAAAGTGGCCGTGTAAGTGTTTGTGACGAGCAATGAAGTTGTAACTTTCCTCCCTCGAATCTCACATTAACGCATTAATTCAGGACAAAAGGCGTATTACTGTTGAACTGATAGCTGAAGAAGTGCACGCATGTGTTTGAACTGTCCATAACATTATTCAGAATAAGGTGCAGTACAAGAAAACCTGTGCGAGATGGATTCCAAAACAACTTACAGGCGCCCACAAAGAAATCAAGAAAAAATGGAGTGCGAGATTCTTCCAAATCCTCCCTACTGACCCGGCCCCATCCCATCGGACTTCTATTTGTTTGGACCCTTTAATAAGGTTCTACGGGGAAACATTTTCAATCCAATGAAGAAGTTAAAAAATCAGGTGTAAAAATGGCTTCGAGATCAACCCAAAGAATTTTATGCAAGAGGCATACAAAATTAGAAGAACAATAGGACAAGTGTATAAATTTTGCTGGGGACTATGTTAAAAAATAACCAAAGTTTTGTATTGATTAAATAGTTTCTGAGCTACAGCAATTTGTCTCGTTACTATTGAATGTCCCTCTATAATCCCCCCTCAATATGTTTATGGTATAGTGTGTATCTCTTGTAGTTTTGAAAAACAAATTCCTGATTGTATTGTACTAATTAGAGTAATAAAAAGTCACCCCAGATTTTTTTTTCTAGTTGTTAGTCGAAAGCTAGAAGAAAAAAAAATAAAATACGTAAAAAAAAAAGGACTAGGTAATTTTATCAATAATGTTTAAAACAGTATTAATTCAGCTAATATACGACATCCATCTAAAAATAAAAATAATTTCTTATTAATAAAATATTCCTATTAATATTAATTATGAATCATATTCTTGAATAATTGTTATCCATTACCAAAAACTTACTAATATGTAATTTATTTCATTAAAATCTCCATAATTTCAATAAAATCTTTACACTGTTTGCTAATATTTCTCCACAAAAATTCGTATATTTTTTTTAACTTTCACAGAATCCAGAAGTTTTTTTTACAGCTACATTAAATTATTCTTTTTTTTTTTTTGCTTAGCTTAAAATCTAAGTAATCTTTAATTGAATTATCTACAAAAATAACTTTCAGTGACTTTCAAGTTAGGTCAGAACAGTCTAAAGAAAAAAAAAACTGATAATCAAATCAGTAAATAATGAAGCTTGAATAGGTTGATTTAATGCTGAATATAACATTCACAATTATGAAGTATTAAATATTGTTCTAAATTTTGCAAAAAAAAAAAAAAATTAAAAATTTTGTATAAATGTAAACACCTTTAATATGCAATTATTTATTTAATTGTTATATTTGATATTTGCAGATTGGCGGCTTACTTGGCATGATAATTATTGCAATGTCCATGTATCTAGTTTCACAAGTTAAAGTTGAAGCAGGACATGAAGTAATTACAGAAAAGAATACAACTGACTTGGAAAATTTGAACGATGTTGTAATTGGGAGAACAGCTTTTGCTTTTGGTAAATATATTTTAATAAATTATATTTATTTGTGAATAAATAAAATTTAAAGTTTATTCTTAATTTTTTTTTTTCTAAATTTTTGTATTTTTTCAGCTATGATGATACTAATTGGGCTGTTGTTGTATTATTTATGTTTCACAATATTGGCAATTTTTTTAATTATTGGTGTTCACAAGGTAATTATTATGAATAATCATGATTATTATTAAATTCGTTAAAAGCTGCAGACAATGGCGGACGCATGAGTTGCATATATCCTATTTGAAATTTTGGCAGATATTAAAATATTTTTCTAAGAGAAGAAAGCTTATGCTAAGAATGCAGTGACGGCTATTAATAATACATTTGTTTTATTTAATATTTCTAAAAAAAGTATTTTGTTCCCTTATCGAAAAATTTGCAATCCTTTCCCAAACAAAATCTGTGCGTCCGCCACTGAATGAAATGTTGACTGATATTTTGGAATCACTTGTTTTCTTTTCTTTTTTTTTTTAAATATGTTTATTACTGTGCAATCCATAAATGTACAAGCCATTCACCTTAAATTGATATGATAAAATTAGATGTTTTACAATTTGGATTAATTTGCCAATTAATTCTACTTCTATCTTTAAACTCCTTATTATCGCTAAGTTGGAGCAAAGTCTCAATCCATTTTTCCTTGGCTTCCCGATCTTGCGATAGCCGTTCATTGTTACCAAGCTGCTTCTTCCCTAGACCTTCCATATCTTCACGGCATACCTTCTCGGTCTACTTCTGGGCTATAACCCTTCCGAGAATTAGTTTAGGCATCTTGTGTGCGTCCATCCTGCATATATGACCAAAACATTTTTTTAATATCTGGTTTACAGAGTTCCTCTCTGATGGTTTCATTCCGGATCCTGTCTGTCAGGTCTTTCATTTTATTCTCCGAATAAACTTCATTTCTGCTGCTGTTACTATTTGTATTTGTTTATCTAATATTATCCAGGTTTCGGAACTATATAATAACACTGGATCACGTACCGCCTTTAAGATTCGCTTTTTAGTCTCTCTACAAATTTGATAATACACATTATTCGCCTTGTAAATCCTATTCGAAATTTCCGAATCCATTCTCCTAATTATTCAAACCGACTGACTGATTCATTCTATTCCATTCAACATTGCTGTCCCCTTTATTCTTCCCACTTAAATGACGTTGGTTTTCCTTGCATTTATTTCCATGCCACAGTTCCAAAATTCCTCCCTCCATTTGAATTATCTGCAGAGCTTCATGAATGTTTGCTACTAGAATAATGTCACCTGTATCTAACACCGGAGTCACCAGATTGTTGGGTTCTTTACAGCTTTCCTAGAGGCTGAGCCGTTTGCTGCTTTTAAATCAGTAATCCTCAGTATATACACATTCCTCTTTCTATCTCTTTAATGCCTTAGTAATAATAATTCTGAGAGAGAAGATATGGCCCTGATTCTGTCTCTCAAGGCGAATTGCAGCTTGTTCTTCTAAATCCAACCTTTGTCTTTATACACCTTATACGTCACTTGTGACAAACATGTAGGTCCATAATTGTCACGTTTACCTACACTGGTAGCCTTTATGATAGATGGGCAAAATCAAGTTATACTCCCAATCTTTTGGAATCCTTTTGTAATTTCATATCTTCTGAAATAGAGTCTATAGAGCCTTTCCTTATTTTTGCCATATTTTGACTTTTACCAATACTTGATTAATTCTAAAGCTGTTCCACTTCTCCCCACTGCCTAATGCTTCTCTATCTTATCTTTCCAGATAAGATCCGTTTCCTCAGAATTTTCCCTTCTTGTTCATTCTGTATTATTAGTGTCACTCGATCATTGTATGTAATAAATCATTGCAGGGTTCAGCCATCAAATAGAATTTTTTCTGAAATTGTTTTCTACATACATACGTTCATTATTTCTTACCTTTCTATAATCCAACTTCCAGGTATATCTCTCAATATGACATTTTTCTTATTGGTTTGCTCTTATCACATCTTAAGGCTCTTATTGTGCCTCAGAACTTCCAGGCTATTTATATACCAGTTATGTATATGAGAAAGATAATAGGGAAATTGGAGAATATATCAGATGACCAAGATTTAGCCCCCTTATTGGATGGGAGTAAAGAATAACATTTTGAAGCTTTTGAAGGAGAATTGTGGAATTAAAAGGACAAATCGAAGTTGAACCAGACAGAATAGTGGAATGAAGTTAAGAAAACAGAGACAGAAAAGAAAGACGCTTGGAAGAAGTAAAAATAAGATGGATAGAAAAGAATATGTGAGAAAACGGAATGAATCTACTAATTAGTCATGCGAAAACAGAAAGCAAAATCTTGGGAGGAATCTTGATGAGAACATATAAAACATAGCTGTACAGTCTACTGAAGTTATTATTTTAAACAGCTCACTTGAAAATGTGAGAGAGACTGTCCAATTAGGCCGATCTTCCAAAGATTTGCTGTCGTTAATTCTATTGTGCTACTGTAGAAGCAAATATTTGAACAAAAATAAGATTATGAAGCGTGTATAAAATTTTGTTGAGATTTGTTTTAGATCAAATATGCTATTCTGATGTAATCTCATTCACGAAGCACCATGAGCCTTGTCAGGGTCGGTTCTAGATATTTGGCCGCCTCTATCCAGCAAATAAAATTAAAAAAATAAAAATCATAAATATGGTACGAAAACAAAATTTTTATTATATAACAAAAAAAATCAGGTGTGAAACACTCACCAGATTTTCTCTTACTCCAATTTACATAGTTACATAGTCTGTAATTTTTCGAACTAATCTTTCAATACCTTGTGGACTGCGTTACATACATAAAATGAAGAACAATATAATGACTAGCTAAAACTCCAGATCAAATGATAGGTTTTTTTTTTAACTAAATATTATGAATTCCTAGGAGAAATTTTTATGGGTGTTATAACATCAATTTTATTTTGTCCCATTAGTATAAACGGCCAAATACAAAATGGCGGACTCACAGTTGATCATTTCTGACTGATTCCCTTTTAACAATGGAATGAAAAATGCTGAATTTTTTCTTTATAGCTCACACAATTTTACAAAACAGTAAATATTATCTTAGAAATAACTTTATTCTTTGCATTATTGTATAAAAAAAATACAATAATAGCAAAGTTTGATAATTTATAAAATACCTATGGAGAAAAAATTCTAAACTAGATTATTCATAGAAAAATAATTAGCTATAAATAATTAACCAATTAGAATGTAGAAGTGAAGGAGTTGAATGTAGGCGTGTAAGTTAGGCCAATCAGAAATTTAGAATTATCATGTTGACCACGCCCACATTTGACACGTTTACTTCTACCCAGTGATTGGCTAATTATTTATAGCAAATTATTTCTATGAAAAAAATCTAGTTAAGAATTTTTTTACCAATTTCAAACTCGGAATTTCAACAGCACTACTAATTTTCCCTCCATATATATTTTATAGTTTTACGAAATTGTGCAATAACAATTTTTTATAAAAAAAAAAAAAAATGCAAAAAAATCAACTTATTTGTAACATAATATTTACTGTTTTATGTAATTTATGTGAGCTGTAATGAAAAAATTTCAACATTATTCCATTTCATTGTTGGAAAAGAAGGCTAAAGAGAATTAGGCAGAAATGCAAGATCCACCGCCATTTTTTATTTTGCCGTTTATACTTGTGAGAGACAAAAAAAAATTGATGTTAAACACCCACAAAAATTTCTCAAAGGAATTTACAATTTCCGGTTAAAAAACTTTTCTTTGACCTGCAATTTGTAGCTTTTCATTATACGAGTATTGTCCTCAATTTTTGTTATGTATGTGGCGCAGTCATCAATGTATTGAAAGAGTTGTTTGTGGTTGGTTCCACAAAGCCGGAAAGCATCAGAGATATGTTCCGTGATAGTCTTTTTGTGGTCATTGACCGGTTTCGGGCGTTGGCCTATCATCAGGATGTTTTGCATTGTAATAACATGTAATAACAAAAAGGTAATGGCAGAATAGCCGCAATGCTAATGCCAAAAAAAAAAAAAAAAAAAAAAACATAGACTTAACAGAGCAATTTCTGTTTATACACATTGAAAGAATATCATCTACTATACATATGGAAATCTGCGCAAGAGCTAATTCAAGCAAAATCTAGTTTCTCCAAACAAAATAAAAAAAATCTGGTGTGAAACACTCACAAAACTTTCTCTTACTCCAGTTTTCAAAATAGGGTCTAATTGACAAATTTTATGGTTTGTGTGCCAAATTTGATGAAATGCGTTGGAGTTCGTCGAAAACTGAAAAAGATGTTCAGTAAAAGCTCACTTCCGGTTCACTAATTTTCTTGAAACTCGGAATTTTTGCCTTCTATTTATTTCTAATTAATTTTGTTTGGGTGGTAGAATTGTATAATCAACTACGACTGCACTTTAGGGAAAAACATAACCCCACCCCTCCCCCAAAAACCCCTTTAAATGACTCCACCTGGAGAAATGTTTCAAATAAAAGTTGTAGCTCTCTATATGTATAGTCCACATTTCTAGTTTAAAGACAATAAACAGTTTTCGAGAAAATACCAAAAAACTGAAAAATTCATTTTAGTAAAGACGGCACTTCTGGTAATCCGAATTTTTTCAAATTCCGAATTTCAACAACACATTAAATTCTAATTAATATTTTTTAGATGACAGGATTATATAGTAAACTGAAACAGCACTTTAGAGGAAAAACTAATCCCACCTCTACCCCAAAAGTGCCCTTAAATTAATTTTTCCAGAGAAATGGTTTTAATAAAAGTTGTAGATCTTAGTTTGTGTAGTTTGATATACGAAGTTTGAAGAAAATCGTTGGAGCCATTTTTGAGAAAATTCCAAGAAAGTAAAAAAAAAATACCAGAAAACTGAAGAATACTTTTCAGTAAAAACGCACTTCCAATGTTCTGATTTTCTTCAAACTCGGAATTTCAACAACATATTTAATTCTAATCAATATTATTTAGATGTTAGAATTGTTTATTTAAGTATAATAGCACTTTAGGGGACAACCCAACCTCCCTCCCCTAAAAGTTCCCTTAAATGCAATCCCGGAAAAATGTTTCAAATAAAAATTGTAGCTCTTTGTATGTGTAGTTGATATACCAAGTTTGAAGAAAATCGTTGAAGCTATTTTGGAAAAAAGTGAAAAAACTATTTAGTAAAGTGGTACTTCCGGTTGAGCAATTTTGTCCGCTGACCTACTGTCAGATGCCCTGGTGATACCTAAACGGAATGTCAAGTTTGAACTTTCTACGATTTTTTGTTTTTGGGCTATGCTGTTCACATACGAGGTGATTTAAGTAATGAGACTGATTTTTTATCTTTTTTTTATTCAAATAAAATTACAATTCAACATTGTCCCCTTCAAAGTAACTACCTTGGGAAGCCACACAACGCTGAAGACGATTCTTCCATTCGTCATAGCAATGCTGGAACTCGGATACTGGAATAGACTTCAGTTGGTCGGTTACGGCTGTTTGAATTTTCTCCAATGTTCCAAAATGACGTCCCTTGAGGTGATTTTTCAATTTGGGGAACAAAAAAAAGGTCACATGGACTCAAGTCGGGTGAATAAGGAGGCTGAGGAGCCACAGGAATGTTATTACTGGCCAAATACTCATTAATAGAAATCGCGGTGTGACACGGAGCATTGTCGTGATGCAGCACCCACTTGTTTTTGATGTTTGGTCTCACACGCATGACTCTTTTTCGAAGTCTCTCAAGAACTTCTCGGTAAAAATGTTGGTTTACCATTGTATTGAGGCACAAATTCTTTGTGAACGATTCCTTGGCTATCAAAAAAGCAAATCAGCATGCATTTTATTTTTGACTTGCTCATTGTTGCTTTTTTTGGCCTGGAGAGGTTGAAGTGTGCCACTGCATGCTCTGACGCTTAGTTTCTGGGTCATACTCAAACACCCAAGACTCGTCTCCAGTAATAATACGTTCCAAAAAATTGGGATCGTTTTCAATTGCTCCCAAAAAGTCAAGGCTCCTTTCCTTTCTGATGTCTTTTTGCTCTTGTGAAAGATTTTCGGAACCATTTTTGCACAAATTTTTCTCATCCCCAATTCATTAGTCAAAATTTGATGAACGGTTGTGTGAGTCAAATTCAACTCTTCGCCGATCATTCGGACTGTCAAACGACGATCTGAACGCACGAGATCGCGGATTCTGCCAACATTTTCATCGGTTCTTGAAGATGAAGGCCTTCCGCTGCGAGGCTCGTCTTTAATTCATTCCCTTCCTTCTGCAAACGACTTAAACCACCTAAAAACCTGTGCTTTCGACAAAAAATTGTCTCCATAGGCCTGGCATAGTTTTTCAAACGTTTCCGTTGCACTGTGCCCAAGTCTGAAGCAAAACCTGATAGCACAACGATGCTCGTAATTGATGTCACTCATTTTTAAAACGCACTGAAAAAACCTTGCTCACAAAAAAAGTCACTACGGACAGTGCAACAACTCTAGCATTTTCAAATTTGCACTGGACCTGTATCTGATGTTTACTTGCCCTACCACGCATGCGCCGCGTCTCCAGTGTGCCAGATCGAACACTAGAAAATCAGTCTCATTACTTAATTTACACACCTCGTACATACATACAAACACACACACACACAGACCATTTGCTAAAAAAACCACTTTTTTTGGACTCAGGGGACCTCAAAACGGATATTTCCGGTGAAAACTTGATATCGAAAATTTGGCACGATTACAATACTTCCTCTTACTAGGAGTAAGAGAAAGTAAAAAGGAATCGAACTAATTATTAGTACAATTTAAAAAATAAATGATTATAGAAAGAAGAAGCGTTATATATTAGAGTTCAAAAATGTAGACACTTTATATTGGTTAGAAAAAGAAATTAATATGGAAAGGTAGATCTATAAATTATAAAATAAAAATTAAATTGGTTGGACTTAAAACTACTTTAAGTAGACTTAAAATTAATTGAAGAGACTAAACTTAATAAAATGACTTTTCGGAGGAAACCATCCCCACTCTTCCCTCCCCCCACTCAAAACTTCTTTTAATATATACTTTCTCTGAAAAAATGTTAAACAAAAGTGATAGGTCTCTGTATACCAAAGTTAAAGAAATCCGTCGGTGTTTTTATGGTGAAAAATGCAGAAAAAACTGTTCAGTAAAAATGCACTTCCGGTCAACCGATTTTCTTCAATTTTTGAATTTTGGCAACATATTGAATTCTAACATTATTATTTAGATGATAGTATTAATTTCGTTCAATGACTCAACCTTTTCGTTTAAATTGTATCTTAATGGTTTTATTGGGTCAACTCTGTTGGATATTGTAGTATCACTTAAAGGTTTTAAATTTATATTTCACTAAAGAATTTATTATAAGTGATCCTTTATGTTTCTCATTTGTTTTTTGTCTTTCTTGTCGTCGCATTTCTTTATATTGAGCTCCAGAAAATCTTTTTATTTTTCTATTTGCTATTTCGATTTCACTGTGATGAAGTTAACTAAAATAAGAAAAGTAAATAATAAGAATAAAAATTGAAAACTTACACTTAACTTGGCACTCTTTGCTTCTTACCTAATTTTTTTAATAATAATTTAGGCCAAGAAACCTAAACGAAAATATTATTGCATCCAAGCATAGCGCTGCATATCTATTTATTTGGCAATATTCTAACCACAATTTTCAGTGAATGCGTTTGAAAAATACTTGTGAATATGGTAGAGGGCGCGCGTGCAGGGCGGCCGCACAAATTTAAAATATCTTAAAAATGAAGTTTTTAAAATTTTGTAGTCGACAATGAAATATAATTATGCCTTAATATAATAATAACTGAAGTTTTCAAAAACAAAATAGGTAAAATAAAATGACAAAATTATAAAACTTAAGAAATATAATCTAAGTTTTCAGTAATACAGTACAAAAGTATTCTATAGTCAGAATAAAAACTGTGAATAGATTTCGACCGCCCGTGTGCGGTGCATAATATATGGCAAACCCGGCCCTGGGCCCTGTGCTCGCATTATTTACAACAGCCGTGTCTCATTAACGTGTAGTAGGATAGGTACCACAGCCATTTTCGCCTATGAATGGAGTATCATGGATAGGAAAGTAAAGAAGAGAATTAAAACAACAAAATACATCATACTCGCAAGGAGGAAATTTACTTTTTCTTAGTCAAATTTGTTAAGTTCCGTCGGTACATAAAAAAAAATAAAGCTCCTTAAGAGGCGAATTTTATGGGTCCATCGAAGTGAATAAGCATAGAAATAGAAGAGATGACTGGACTAAAGCATATAGAGGCACAGTTGGATTAAGTCACTGATATATTCATTCCAAGTTTAACACAAGAAATTCAGCATCAAACTTGATCTCGCAAACAAATCATGTCAATCATTTTTCCTCATTACATGATATAAGTGGAAAAAAGAAAGTAAACATTATGTTTAGCAAGATCGAAGGACAATCAACAGGAAGGTGTAATGGCATAGCAATGTCAAAGCCTTCACAAAATATAACAAAAGGAAAGAATAATTTATAACTAGTGGCCCCACAGCCGGCCGCTGCCTTTTCAATACAAAGGTATCAAAGACAAGCACCGATAAAGCCCTGTCTATTGAACAGAAGCCACCTGGTCTTTGAAAATCACCGATGGGCAACCAAATCTGGCCACTGACCTAAATCACGGTCACCGACCTAACCAAGGTTGCACAAGGTCGCCCGCTACTATTGATGTCTTAGTGTGAGAACTTACACCCTTGACCGTGTATGAGTAAGACTAATATAAACTTCGCCCCACTGGAAGAGGGGATCATTATATCATTCAACATTATACGGGTAGCCACATCATTATATCAGTATCATTTTACAGCAGCAGTTATACTTGAGTTCCGAGCGCGTCCCTGTACAAGGTTTAACTTATAATTATTTTCATAGTTGTGCATGTTAGTTTATTTATTATAATCATTTTAAATTATTTGTTATTTAACTCTTAACATTATTTATTTACTTTTATCAAATCATAGTAATTGTAGTTGCCATTATTAGGTTCATTCAAATTATTGTTAAAATATATTTTATTTTTATAAATTCAGTGTTAGTAATTCTCTAAACTAACTTCCGCCTAATAAATCCCTCTTCAAGACATCTAACTTCATACCTCAGGAATCACGACAATTGATTCCACTACAAAGGATACAATAGAATTTGATAGGTTCTCTCTTCGTAAAAGAATGTGATGCCTTGCGACACCCAGATGGAATTTTTTGCTATGGTCGCGACAAACCAATGCCAAAAGTAAAGGGAACAAATTGTGTTCATTGTTTTTAAATTTTTTGAATATGTGGTATTTTCTTTTTCTTTTTTTTTTTCAATTTCAGCAAAATATGCGTTTCGTAAAACTGTGGGTGCAAATAAAATCAGTTCTTCTCATTTTGGCAATAATTGGAATCGTTATTCAATTATTTTTATTATTACTCGGTGTGGATTCAAGATTAACTGATCAAATTGTCGTAGCAGGTAAGATTAAGATTTTTTTTCCCCCTCAAAATCATAAAATTAATTTTTGTTTCAGCTGACATATTTGGATTTGAAGAAAAGTATTAAAGAAAACTTCATTGTTAAGTAAATGTTTGATGTTATAAAAATTAGGTTTGATAAACCTATTATGTCTTCCATTTTGCAATATTTATTCATGTACAAGCCTTGATAAGGTTTTAAATACTAACTTCGATTTTGTTTCTAAAAGAATTGATTTAATTGGTAAACGATATAATTTTTTTTGGCATAAACAAATTTGAAACTTTAAAGAAAATTTTTTTACCGAATGACTTGTATGTATGCATGTGTGCAACAAAATGTCATAAATAAGAGAAACCACAGGAAACTCAAAAAAAATCCATTAGGAACCCATTGGAAGTGAATTTTTACTGAATAAGTTTAGTTTAGTCGCGATTTTGTTGAAAATGACAACGATTTTGCATAAACATATATATTAACAATACATAATAAATAACACGGGGGGGGGGTGAAGTAGATCGCATCCTTGTCGTGCCCCCTGGTAACGCAAATTTTGCGGCTAAACGATCTGCGCTGTCGCCAGCAGCCCATCAAACAAGAGTTATAGGTAGCAACTTAATGGAAAAATCACATGCGGAGTTAAAGAGCATGGCCGCTGAAAAGCAGTGGGCAACGCTGCTAGAAAATAAGATACCTGCCGGCCTTCCAAGAAAAGATTCTGTCGTGCTATTCCGAAGAATTACAGGGCATGATTACTTCCAAGCCCACCTCCACAATATAAAGGTATAAAGAGGACTCGCCGATTTGCCCATTGTGCAATAACGGCGTAATGACCTTTCAACATTTGAACGCGTGCCCTGCATTACGTGGGTATGAGTAGTATTTATGAAAAATATTGGGCTGCCAGACAAAAAAAAAAATGGCTTAACGCCTTTGTCGCGGATAGGAAAAAAAAAATAAATAAATAACACGAAAAGTATAAGAAACGGTTAGATCAACCGAAACAAAAAAAAAAAAAAAGAATCAAAAACAAAAAAAAATTATAACCCAATCTAGTCATCGCCTCTAATCTTCTGTGCGATTTGTGTCTAAGATACGTTATAATAACATTAAAGGCGTTCCTAGTTTGAAAAAAACGAATGACAGGAAATGCATTTTTACAGAATATGTTTCTGTGTTTTCCAGCTAAGTATTCCAATCATTTTTTTTCCTTTAAACTTTTAATTTTTGATTAAAATATTTTCTCGGAAATATTGAGTTTTAGAGGGTTCTGGGGGGAATCTATTAGTTAGGTTTAATTTGAAGCTGCCGCTAGAAGTGATGCTGGATCTTAGAAACGCTAGTATCCATTGTAGTCTCATTCAGTTAGTTCTTATCCCTGCAAATCGAAAGTATAACACATACCTCCCATGTACGAGATAAACATGTAATGCTAAGGCCAAATAAACATTTATTACAAAAATTCAAGTTTGTAGAACTCAGAATAATTGTAATAATTGAAGGTGTGGATTTTTTATTCTACTTCTGTTTGTTTGAACTCTCTCTCTCTCTCTCTCCTTTGGCTCTACGGTCCACGAAGGACCTTGGCCTCCTCTGTCACCCTTTCCCACTCCTCTCTCACTAAAGCAATCGTTCTCCACCTCCTTACTCCCAGACTTCTGATGTCTTCCTCTGCATCATCCAGCCACCTAATCCTCGGTCTTCCTCTTCTTCCTGACCCCGTTCTTACGGGTGCCCGTTCATTATTTTCCTGGGGAATCTGGAATCTCCCATTCTCATTACATGCCCTAGCCATCTCAATCTTCCCCTCTTAATCCATCCTACCAAATATTGCTCCTGGTACAGCGCTCTTATTTCACTATTCTTCCTAATTCTGTACCTTTCTCCTTATTTCACTGGGCCAAAGATTTTCCTTAGAATCTTCCTCTCCCAAACATTTAGCAGGCTTTCGCCCTCCTTGGTTAACACCCACGTCTCGCTGGCATACGCAACCACTGGCCTCAATATTCTTTTGTAGACGATTAGTTTTGCCTCTCTAGATAGTTCTCGAAAACTTAACACCTTCTGCAGTGCCCAGAAACACCTATTGCCTGCCGTTAACCTATCTTTTATTTCTACGCCCATTTCATTCCTTTCGGTTAAAACGGCACCCAGATATTTGAAAGATGACACCCTCTCAAACTTGTAAGGTGCGCATATAGGCGCTTCATTACTACCCAGGTTTCTTCGCGAACACACCACACACCACATTGTTTGTTCTATTTTCCTAATTATTTATAAGTTGAAATTAGTTAGCTTCACAGAATCGAATCGAACTTGATCATTAAAATGAAACTTGATAATTATAAAAACTTTACAGTGGGAGCTGAGATCTTTTAAAACTAATTGCTGCTTTATAAAACATAAACATTTCCCGTATTTTATTTGAAATAGAGTAGCTAGTTTAGCGGTACAATATTCAATATTTCTTGTTTAAATAACGATTGTTAGAGGAAGTATATTTATTCACTACTAAATGGAAGAGATTAATGTTCTATAAATTACTTTGATCCATATTCAAATTGAAGCCAATCCCTTTTCAACAATGGATCCCATTATCTATTGTGCACACTGTTTACACAGACGAATGCACTTTTTATTATCATTCATTGTAATTGTTACAACATATTAAAAAAAAATCTAGAAACAAATATACACACAAATTTCTCTCATTGCAATTCTTATACTTATTTATGAATAACAACATTTTTTTAAGCTTCAAATTTTTATTAACTAGCAAATGTCTTCAATGTTGTATTAATAGGAAAAATCTAAATTTTTAAAAATGATTTTTTTGATGAAAGCATAATTTCCCCCTTTCCGTCAATCTTTTAAAAGATTTTTTTCGGAAAAAAGTTACAAACAAATATGGTAGTTACTTAGTATTATACCAAGTTTAATGATATACGTCGATGTTTTCCCATCAATCGATTTTTTTCAAACTTGGAATTTTGGTAACATATTTTATTCTAATTAATATCATTTAGTGGAAGAAATCATATAACAAACTAAATTAGCACTGGAAAAAAAAAATTCTAAAAACTACATTTTTAGGGTACATCAATACGTGTATTTCCGACGAAAACCTGATATTGAAAAATGGACATTCTGAGCGTAGTGGCTGAGGAAGGATACTCTTAGTTATATTTTCATTTTGTTGCTTCCTTTACGATTTAGTCTTATCCACGTCATTAGGGAGTTATGCTAATTACTGGCATGTCTGCTGAGCAGTGATAATAAAATGTCCGTCAGAAGAAGAGGGAATCAATGATAGTAGATTTAATGATGTGGAAATTATTGTTATAATATGTTTGTGGGAAGTAAACAAATCCTTCGTTACCAAGAGCCATCCTGGGCCCAAGTAATTAAAAATTCGATTCTCTAAGATTTACACATATCCAAAAAAAAAAAACGAGAAAGTCTTAAGGGTAATTTCTCTTCCACCTGACATCCTCTTCCGACCAAAGATTTTTATAAATAAGGGTTTCTTCCTCTATCTCATAAAAACGTACAAAACAAAAGTGTTAACATTAATAAGTATTTTACTTATTCATATTTTCCTAAAAGATATTTTTAAAATTGAAAGTATACAAATTATCCAATTCTTTAAGTTAAAGCAAAAAAGTGCAGTCAAATAAATTGGAAACATATTATTATGCAAGAAACTATCAAAAACATAAAATGTATAGATTGTGCTATTTTACTAACACTAGCTCCATCTGTTGATTATTAGCGGTACTAAGCTGGAATCAAAGAACGATTTAACTGCACTATTGTAATTTTTATTTTATTTTTATGTAAGGATTTATTTGATATGGTAGGTTTGTTTTATATTTAGCTACTCCATTAATGATTTCTTGAAGATATTAAAATTGTGTAATTAATAGTAAATTGATTCTTTAGTTGTAGATGGACTGTTAATAATGGTGGTACAGAGCTACTATGAACAAGTGAACGAGAGCACAGTGCCTACTTATTGATAACGACATAATTTGGAGAATATTGTACAGAATGAAACATAATTAAACATACATCAAATTGCATTGATTTTATT
Source organism: Triatoma infestans (assembly GCA_011037195.1). Taxonomy (NCBI): domain Eukaryota; kingdom Metazoa; phylum Arthropoda; class Insecta; order Hemiptera; family Reduviidae; genus Triatoma; species Triatoma infestans. Next base: position 19,264 of record JAAEAF010010395.1, read on the forward strand.
AAATTAATATTATATTACTTTGTTAAGAAAATATACATGTATAAATCTTCCTAACAAAAAACACCTCAATAACATTATCAAGGTAAAAGCACATAAAGTGTGAACAAAAAGCTCCTAAAACAGGTTTATGAGAGCTTTCCTCTGAAAATCGAAGTGCTACTTTATTAACAAAATTGAAAAAAGTATTTAAGCTAAAACTTCTTCCTCAATCCTCAATATGTGTATCTATTTGTTAATTACAATTTGCATTCTCATCGCCATTTCTTTAGATAACAATATAAAAATAACTTTTTCTACTGTTTTCTTTGTAAAGGAAAACAAATTTTATAATATATATTTGAAGTAAATTGCAAAAGAAATACTCTAAAGTGTGATTTGTCCAGGTTTTGAATGTAGTTTTTTCTTTGTTTCTTTGAATTAGCCCCCTTTCTGTTGTCGAGAATGCCCCTCTCTTTATGCAACGGTATGACAGAGATAAACGTCAACTGAAAATAATTCTGTTCAAAGCAGAACTTGTTTAAGGGTAATATCAACAGATATTTCAAACTGAAACGATAAGAATATATTAAATAGTGCTTCAGCAAAATTCTTACGGAAATCTAAGTCCTCTCATTATTGATTTTCGATGATTTAGTTCTGTTAATTTATGATGCCTCTGTTGGAGATATGAGCTCAATTTCAAAAAAAATTTAGCTATTAGAATAAATATTTATTTATTTATCTTTATTATTCAAGATATTGCTAAATCCTAGAAGTCATAGTTTGTATAAATAAACATACTTAAACTAAAAACAATTCAATAGCTATTGAGTATCGAAACGATTTTGAAGGAGGATTTCGGAGGACCCGCAATCAGTAAATTGAAAAAAAAAAAAAATTAAAAACACAAGGTCTAAACAAAAGGTTAAGCTTAGCCTAAGCTCTTGCGTTTAGCAAATATTAATCAAGAGATAAGGGTGAGAAAATAAAGTGATGTGGACCCAAAGAGTTTAAATTTTAACATTTATATTCGCTTAGTTTTAAAGATGGATCCTTAGCTAGTTTATTTGATCAACAAAATGCTATATCCACGGGTTCTTTGCTAGCTTTAAATAATTATAATGTCGAAGGATTCATTGCTTCAAGAACCTGGCGCACTCTTGCACATTAATGCTTAAAACTAGCTAGTGATCGAGGTCACCTAATGTGTATGTTATTAGTCATGTTTTCTTGTTGTATTTAGTTAATTGCCTCTCTCATCCCTAAAACATTACCTTCCACAGGTTACTTTTTTCTTACAAGTAAGCTTTAAATTGCCTATAAATGAGTGGCTCTCAGTACAATGGAAAATGGGTAAGCACATTATTTATTATATTTTGTAAATATGTTTCCTTATCCAGAAAGTTTAGTAATATTTAATTTTCCTTATTAAAGAGAAAAGTAATATTTTTTTATGTGCATGTCTATAATTGAATGTTATCGGGGAATTATGATATTATTCAAAATAAGTATAGCAGCTTAATCTAAAAGATTAATCCAGAATAATCTAAACACTTAAAGATTAGTCGGTAGAAGTAGACAAATCAATAATAAATGTAGTATAAATCATTTCCACAATCTAGAAATTACTGTTTTCAAATAAGAGGTGCTGAAAATGGAAAAAGCACCAATGTGTAATGAAATGAGCAAAATTGTTGACAGAAACATTGTGTACGACAATGCAAAATTGTGTACGAGAAAAATTGCCATACTATCTTTAGAAATTAAGTTAAAACTTGTTTGAACTTTGGCGCTATCTACTAGGATAATAAAATCGTTTACTACAGTGAAAAATTATTTCATCGAAATAGGCTTTTCATCATAAGGTTACACAATCGTTTTTATTATTTTCACAAAACCTTGTAGGCCATGAAAATGATACTGCTTGTATAAACTACAAATTATTGTATAAATGCCTCATTTTAGATACAGTAGTAATTTTTTTTTCAAATGATGATAATTTTAACATTTTTAGATAACTCTCATTTTAACATGTTATTTGATTCTCGCTCCGATTTTATTTCAGGATAGTGTTACAAATAGAATTCCAAAGGTAAAATCATGTTTTGGCTGTTGTTCACTTCAGAATGGATCTAAGATCATAGGATGGTTTCATTTGGTAAGATTTTTAAAAAAGAAGCTTTTTCTAATGGAATCTAATGTAAATTATAAGTAATGCCAAACGGTTAATGAGTTATTTGAAACCGTTGGCTAAGTAATCAATCTAAGCTGTAACAAAAAACAATGATGAAAAATTTTTGAAATCGTTGTAAATTTCTGAAATATTTAACTTTCAATAAGTGACTGTTTGCCTTTTTGGCCAGCCAAACATCAGATAAAAAAACGAGAAATAAGGAAACAGACGCAGAGGCAGAGATCTCAGCAATTAAACTGATATCTATCTGTTCCCTTAATAACCAAGACCTTCCTTCCACTCTAAATGTTGAAAGTTTTTTTCACACTCAGTCCGTTTTTCAGATAGCAGGAAGAGAAAATTATTGCAGCAATTAGTAAGTTTATAGTTAGAAAAAATGGGTAAAAATATCACTTGGTTTTCATAGGGAAATGGGGAGCTTGTCCCGTCTTATTAAGTGACGAGGTATGGCGACAAAATTTTATAAGTACATAACTGTTATTAGCTTAGCCATCAGCGAAGTCTAAAGACAAACCTAAAGCTCTATTATAAAATTTAAACAGTTCAATAATAACAGTTATTAAAGCAAAAGGTAATATTAAGTACAGAATGAATAAGAGACCTTCTGAAGATACAGCAGCTTGGAATTTTATTTGTAGTATTATGATTAGGACGTTCTTTATTTATGGAAATATGCGACTTATGAAGGGTGAAGAAAGAAAAGATTTACCACATCCAAGGTACCAGTATTATCCGAAATTTAATGTTTTCTGTGAGTGCAGTTCATCTCTCATTTGTTTTTATTTGTGAGGTGCTGCATATTTATGTTCAATTAAGTTTATTATATTCATGTTAAAAATAAATAAAAAAGCAAAAAAAAAAAAAAGAAAAGACACAATTAGGACACTACTAGGCCTCTTAAGCAACCAAGGGGACATTAGAGGAATAGAGCGAAATAGAAACCTTCCCGAAGAGACGGCATTGACTTTGTTTAATGTGCGTGTACCTACTCAAAATCATTGTTTCGACTTGTTCATCGCCTGCGCCTCTGTCCTATTTCTTGTTTTTCTGTCTTATGAGAGCCGGGCCACACATCTTATAGGTTGCTAGAAATCGATAGAGATTTTGAAACTTTAACAAATTTGTGATAGTAACCAAAATTAATGTCCAGTAAATAAAGCTCAGTTAAATAAATTAATGTTATTATATATAAATATATACATATACTTTTTTTGCATCATTACGTTACATATTTATTTTATTACTGACATTTTTGAATACCTGTATACATTTACTTCTGAATAGTTACACAAGGAAACCTGAGATTGCTCTGAAAATCTTTCGGTTTTCAAAAATTGTTGTCTCTGATCAACTTACTCCATATTAAATGAATATATATATATTTAAATTAAGTATACAGGTAAAAGGTAATTTTTTTTTTTCAGATAATATTCTCATTGCTTGAACTTGGATGTTTGGTCAAGATTGTAAGTGACATTACATTATCTAAGGAAAAACAAGGTACACTTATAATCAAAACATCGATGAATTTTATGTAGATTTACCAGGTACTAATGAGAAAAAAATGGACTGACTATATCTGAGATATTTTTAGGGTAATATATAAATAGTCAGTCCAAAAGATATCTCTGATATAGGAAATTTGAAATTTGTAACCTATTTCGTACTTGTATCCATTCAAGAACTGCTTTGAAAATCTTAGAAAATCTATCGATCTGCATATCATAGAAAATAATCTTCCCATAATAACATTTTGGCCAGATAGGTAGAAAAAAAAAAAAAAATTAATAATTCAGAATGAAACACAATTGTCGTGGTTTTAAAATAGTTTTTCCATGTGCGAGAGGAAATCAGTATCTTAATATTTTCTAAATTAGCAATTTTTTCTACAAATTAATTAAAAATTAAGCTGTAAATTTGATTAAAACATTTTATAGCATTGTATTATGAATTTGTCTCATTGTCGTGATAATTAATTTCTTGGTTTTCTACTTTTGAAAAATAATTAAATTATTTTTCACCTGCCGATCCCTCATAAAAAATAGAAAAACAAGAAGCATTGCTAGAAATATTAACGATTTTCAGTATCTTGCAACTTTGAACTGCAACTAACTTCATTCAATTAAAACTTGAAAATTTGACATTTGATCCGTCCATGACTTCAAATATTCATAAATTCTTTATAGCCGTTCATATAATTTAAATAGAATTTGTCTAGTTCGCTTTGCAGTATATTTTTTCTTATTTCAGATAAAAAGGATGGATTGATTCAGCAGATAATGTACATAATTTCGATAAATGATAGAGAACAGTAAGGTTCGGTCTTACAAAATAAAAACAAACACAATTTTGCCAACGTTTCGACAAATATTTTGGCTTTATCAAGGCATAAAAGACAAATATAATAATATTTAAAACATGACACTTTACATTGAACAATTTAATAAACAATCTATTAAGTGGGAACACACTCCAATACATACATAAGCATAATTTATTATAAAATTACTCTTTTTATGTTTTGGAGTATTTCCACTCAATATTTGTTTATTAAATTGTTCAGTGTTAAGTATCATGAATTTAATATTATATTTTTCTTTTATGCTTTGATAAAGACAATATATTTGTCGAAACGTTGACAAAATTATAGTTTTTTATTGTCCAAGACTGAACCTCACTATTCTCTTCTATCATATTAAGAACCGCAATGAGAATCTTCCATATTTCGATAAATATCATCAAATCAAATATTATCGACTAACAAAAAGATGATTGATTGCTAATGCGGGTAGTCAGTAGCCGCTGCCAAGCACAAAGAGATAACACGATATTTCTTGCTATGTTTGTTTATTTGTTGCAAACAAATTCATATAAAATTTGTCAGTTTAAAAATCAAATCTAAAATAATTAAATATAATTACAATTGAAGAGAGCTTTCTATAACTTTTTTTTTTTAAATGTACAAAAAAAGAACAAGTTCTCTTAAAAAGAGAAATGTTGACAATTCTAATTTCATGGGCGTATCCATTTATCAAATTTTTGTATGATCACTTGTTTATTTAAAATTTATGTTTATAAATGAATTCCCAACATGGTTATTTATTATTTACCTTTAGTTAACATCGGACATGGGGGACTAGCAAACAGAGGAATAAGATATATTAGGTTCTTTAACAGTCATTAGAACAGCTCGTGATAATATTGATTTTTTGTTTTTTTGCCTCATCTGCATATAAAGGATACTTATAGTTTTTAGCAAACAGGTTTAATTACTTTTTTTCTCTACTACTTCTTATTTCGATGAATTTTTTACAGCTAGAAGATATGTACCTATGCTGATATTTGGGTTATGTTCAATTTATATTGGTACAATGTTTCTCATTGGAGTATATAAGGTGAGATAACATTTCTATCTCAAAGGTACATCATTACTAATTTGAAAAAGTGCTTAACTGTTTTCTTTAATATATTTGATTTTTATTATTTAATCATCTTGAATAATTCAATTTCACAATAACAAATATAACAATATCAAATATACAAAATATAATTATAAAATATTGTTATATTTGAACAATATAAAGTCATTTTTATTATGTATACCTTGGACTATTAGCAAGAAGTTGCAGAAAAAATTTGCTGTGTCTTAAATGGTTTTTCTGAAGAGGCCGGTCAGAAAATCTCGCCGCAAGAAACAAAGAAAAACCTCTGAAATTAGTCTAATGGCAGAGAGAGAAAAATACGCGCTAGAAGAGATCGATCAGAGAATACTTGCTTGGTTCGGCCATCTAAAGAGAAAACCAAAAAGCAGAATTCCCAAAACCAGTGCTGCAGTGGAACTCTGGTGGGTCAGCCTTGATGGTCGACGGAAGAAGCAGACCCAGAATAAACACGAGGATAGGAGTAGAGGAGGTCATGGTTGATAAGGGACTCTGTGAAGAAGATGGAATGGATGGGGACTATTGGAGGCGTACTATTGAATCATAATTGGTACTATATGGCGACGAGGGTCTGTTTTTCTTTAGACCGATGATCCTGGTTTCTTTTTTTAAATTTTATTTATTCTTAGATTTTATTCTATTGTTATGGTGCAGTTTATAGACATTTGTTTATATGTAGAGAGTAGAGTAAATTTTAAAAAAAGTAATGGTCAGAGAGATCCTCAAACTTGAGGAAAAACAATTTTATAAAAAAAAACTTAAGTGCACTCTTTTTATCTAGTCCAGATCCCTGGCCTAAGGGAACTATTATCGTTTCTCTTCTCTTTATAATTGACTCAGCTTATTTTCACCCGACACTCTTCACATACAGTTACCATTCCTCCTTTTCATTTTGTGCGAGACTATCAACTCGCAAAAGCATTTCACTTTTATAGATCAATTAGAACATTAAAATGTGTGCCTTAGAATGTAAAAATATAATGCCATCCATAGACATTCCATTCTTAAGTCCATTTTACTCCCAAACGCCTACACAATAAGCTGATCAGACTCACAAATGAACTTCTCACAGGAACTTAGAAAACGTATTTTTTTTTTTACCACTTGTGGACGCATGAGTACATATATAACGTGGGCTCTTTTAGAGAGAGCCCAGATCAAATTTGTGGCTGTAAAAATGTGATTGTAAAAAGCAGTGCTACCCGAAATTATATAGTAGTGCCAGAATACTAAACTAAACCTTCAACTAAGATGTAAGTCCTTATATATAAAATGTAAGTCTATATATAAAATAATTTCTATATCAGTTTTTTATTTTATATCAAACACATTATAAGATATATGTCATTCTTTCTTTCTATTATTTTTGTGTTCGAATTATGAGGCCTTGTCTCCTTAAAATCTTCGTCGTATTTAAACTCCCTATTAAGTTTCTGGGGAACTATACATAGTTATCTAAAGATTCTTCGTTGCTGTTATTAATTCTTAGCTGTTAAATCAACAGCATGAAGATACAATAATTTTTTTAAAATAGTGTTGTAATAAGGTAGATTTTAAGGGTACCATTTTTCTTGGAGAAAAACTTCATACACTTGGTGGTTTGTTACAGAAAATTGCCTTTGGTATTTCACTGAGTATTTCTCTGACTTTGGAAAAGTGTGAGAAAAAGTATGACTTGTATGGTTGATTTTTAATTAGCAAATCTGATTTGAAACACTCGATTTTCTCTAACTGCATCTCTCACATTTCTAATTGAAAAATTATCACAAAAATTGGAATTGGAATGTTTACTTGGCACATATTGTGTGTGTCGGAACCATATTAGATACTAAAATTATAGGGAAACTATAATGTCACTGCAGAAGAAACCCTTTAAATTTTCTCGGAAAAGTGTTTCAATTAAAAGTTGTAGATCTTTAAAATTGTTGTAGATTTACCAAGTTAAAGGAAATCGTTAGAGCATTTACACATGAACCTACAATTTCCCAAGCAGTATTCCCTCTTACAGTAGCAGAGAAAGTAGAAATATGCTGACATATAAGGCATTTTGGACTTTGTTTTGGAACTTCAACTTTCCTTTTCTCTAAAAGCAAACATAGTTTCAGTTCACAATAAAATAAATTCGTTTTTATCTTGACCACAACTCTTAAAGAGTGAGTGGGTATTAGAATGAAATTGTAGATTTAGCTTGAGTTTATCTTAAAAAAAAATCAATCTTAGATTCTGTTATTGCATGCTAGTTTAAATTGAAACCTTACCCTCAATCTTACCTGAAACTTCAGTTTATTTTAATAAGAGTTTAAGTTGTATGTAAGAAGTTTTCTAAAAGTAAAAAACATATGTATATTATAATGCTTTCTTCTCCAGTAGAGTTCTCTCATAAAATCTTTAATTATATTAATGCATTTTCAATGTATACTATCTAGTTTTTAATGGAATAATGGACAGAAAGACAGAAGTTATCACAATTTATTAACTTTGCAAACTTATTCTTGAGGGAATATGAAAGTCATTTGCTCCGGAGACATATTTAAAGAAGAATAAGCCCACAATTAATTCCTTAATTAATCATATCCAGCTCAAAATTAATTTGAAGGAGTATATGTAAGCTTCTATTTATTTATCCGTATGTGTTTGTACCAACTATATTAATTTTAAAACATTGTTCTGAAAAAAAAGATACACCATTTATTTCAAAAAATAGTAATTCCATTCTTACTTTTTTTTTCTATTGAGAGTTACTTAAGAATTAAAAAAAAATACGCGATACCATTTTACAATAATATGATCATTGCCAAATTCTATGGTTTGTGATATTTTTGGGGGGTAAAAGTAGCAAAAAAAGGATCATATTATGTCTTAACTATTATATCGGTAACTTCCTTTTTTCAAAATGAATTTGCCCTACTTTCCAAATATCTAATTAATCTAATTATTGTTCAAGATATACTTTATTACAAATACTGATTATATGAATCTATTTAGAATTTACTTTAATAGATTATTAATTTTATTTTGTAGAAGTATGCCAGATATATCAAATGGTACATCGCATATATTGCTGCTATAACTTGCTTTGCTCTGATAGCAATTATTGTTTTCACAATTACTTTTGCTGTGAGTGACGTCCTTGGATATGGCTACTATCTTATTATTCTTAGTCTTCTAACTGTTTCATTAGGTAATCTATTGCATTTCTCTATTTATTTGTAATCTTATTTGAAACTTATGGTTTTTCCTCCTATTGATTCTATTTATTGCATTTGTGAATCAGTAAGCTAATCTAATCTAGCGATCGAATTCTCCGTTTGAGACCTAAGCGCCAGTTTGTGCTTCCTGGTAGTTCCCTCAATCTGCCCTACCTCATTAATCAAAGAGATTCCGCTAATGTTTAAACGAATCATTTACAACATTTCACGCTAATTGGATCTGCTTTCAAGAAATTTATTTTGTAAAGTTTTCCAATAAGGCAGAGCCCTGAATCTGAGGCAATTATTGTTCTTAGCTATTTAGTTCACTTTTCCCTCTGCCTAAGAAGGTTCAGTGTTGATTAGTATAACGGGATCTCCAGAGTGATTTGAAGAGCTTCTCTCTCACAATACGGCCTATAGACAGAAAGTGGATACCATTATTTTGGAGCCTTTTATTTTTCATTTTTTATTTTATGCACTTTCTTTAATAACCTGACAAGCAGTTCAGAATTGTTATTTCTTCCATTAAGCTGTAGATCCTAGCTCATAGATTGAATAAAATAAGAAAGAAGCTTGCGAGAAGATAAGGAAGCGGTTTAACACCTTCTACCCATGACCGAAGATCAAAAGACAATATCTTGCATGGAGGATATAAATGGGAATTTTGCTGGGTTGCCTCACTCTGTGTTGGAAAAAAGTTGTGATGTCACATGGTGCTTACGAAGCACCCAAGAAATTCTACTAACTCCTGTTGCAAAATATATGGGCCTTCGAATGTAATGAGATGGTAGTTGAAGAGAAATAGGCATGATACTATCATGATCATGGCTTGATTAGATGATCATAACATCATTCTATTTTTTGGATAGTCCATAGTTTTGAATAGTACTAAGAATTTATTAAACTAAGTATTGCTTTTAGTAAATTATATATTAATTTATTCCATTTCCGTAAAGCTACAAGAATAGAAGAGTAGTTTATCATAAATTTAAATGGAATGTTTGTGTGTTGCAGTTGTTTCAATTAATTTCTTCATAGTTGTATTCAGTTACTACAGAGAAAACAAAGGCGCCCTCTATGAGAGTGAAGAATTCAAAGGAATTTACTAATATTTAGTTAACGAATTTTTATTTAATGGGTTCCGTTGAAATTTGAAACTCTTGAGAAACAGATAACCGATAGTTTGGCAGTATTATAAATTTCTCTATTCTAAGTGGGTTTAGCTCTTAGTTTTTTAAAGTGTAAAAATGTTTGTTTTATTTATTTATTTATTTTTTTTTTTAGTATAAATAAATAAATTTACATGGTGTAAAAAATGTAACCAATCCTAAATTTTAGTAATGTTAAGATATTGTTGATTTATGTAAAGAGATGTAAAGGGATCATTCTTGAATGTACATTATTCCATATCATTATTATATCATTATTCAATTCTTTTAATATAAAACTTTTGATTTTCAGTATTTTAAAAATGTAATTATAAATATTTATTTGTAATCAGTTGTCTTTTGTACTATATTTTCATATCATTCATAGTAATAATAAACTATTTATAAAATTCAGTATAATGATTACAAATACATAATAAGCAGAATACCAGTATAAAAACAGAAATAAACTATCTGAGACGTAATCAGTTTATCTGTATAAATTTGATAAAAATATTTCAATCTAAGAATTTTTCATATAAGCACAAAGAACTTATATTACTAAATATACATTGTAAGAATCTTCATATTGAATATCTTTACATAAACATTATTGTTATTTTAAACATTTTTTTTAACCAAATATAGAATTCTTTTAACGCTGTAAAACTTCTAAGGAATCTTTTTGTATTAGGAAACTTGTAAATAAAAATAATAATAAACAAAAAAATAAAATCTGGTATGAAATTTTGAATTAATAAAATTGACCAGGTTTTTTCGGAAGGGGATTAACCATTTTGGGGGGGATCAAAATTGTTTTGGAATTATTATATTAAATAAATATGTTAATAATTTGTAAGTTTGCAATTCTTACTGTAAGCTATCTTAAGAAAAAAAGAAAATTTCTTGTCGAATAGTGAAAATATTATGGTTTTCTTTTAAAAGAAAATACCCTCGTATCTAAAATTGTATGTTTGCCAAATTTCGGGGGATATATTTCCTGAACAAAATCCTGCTTACGCCAGTGGATACATAATAGGATACGAAAAAATACGCCGAGAATACTGTTATGAGGAGCTCTAGGATTGGTTACCCCATATTAAGACTTGTAAAAGATGATATATTTGAATAAAACAAGGAAGTAAGTATTGTGATTTCTTTTGCGCCTAGATCCGAATAACACTTGAAATCTTAGCACAAAATTCCCTAAAATCGATTTTTTTGGAAAAAGGTTTTAAATAAAGTGGGAGGCTTATGTTTGTTAAGTTAGCATTTTATGGTTTTGCAGCAGTTTTCGAGAATGTTCCAAACAAGTTAGGAACCTGGTCTGAAAGTTGCACTTCTGGTCAACAGAGGTTCTTAAAATTTGGAATTCTTGCAATGCTTCTAGTGTATCTTAATATTATAAAGGTTATACGACCATATATTTCTCTAAAGTAGAGGAAGCTTAACTTTGCAACGTAACTCCAAAAAAAATCAAATTTCCAAGAAACATGTTTCAGATCAAAATGATAGGCAAGTAGTTGGTAGGGAGTATCGAAGATTAAAAAAAAAATCAAAGCCATTGTCGAGAAAATCGCGAAAAACTTGAAAAACATTGAGTTAAAACGCATTTCCATGACAGAACATGCTGTGCCCTGAGCGGAAAATCAAATTAGAGCATCATGGGATTTTTCGTTTTTTAAATATTTTTTTCACAAACCAGAC
>JAAEAF010010395.1:30942-53692 GCA_011037195.1 Triatoma infestans
TGCTAAGGCATGTTTTAGTATTCAAGGGCCCTCAAAACTTGTATTTCCGATGAATACTCAATATCCGAAATTTGACAGCAGGCAGCGAGATGATCTGGGGCAGGATTAATATTGAGAGCAATTTGGATTTGAGTCTATAAGTTTTTCCCACCCTATGAGGCTTTACTGTTCAATGCCAGGGCAATATTTGTTGGGAACGAGAAAACAAACTTCGGAGATCGGCAGAGCATTGAGAAAGCTCCGAGCGCCTATACCCTCGGTGTTGTTGACAATAGTAATAATAATATTTGTGGCGCCATCTAATATTAGTGGTTAATAGGTAGCACCACCCTGTGGCGCCATCTGTTAATGGTCAAGAGGTACTACTACTTCAACTACTAGGCGCCTTCGGAATGTAAGCCAGAAAACTCAGCGAGCCACCGCTCCTCCGAGTTTCAACTGTGCGGGTGGTATATACTCAAGAGGCTCCAACGACGGTACCAGCTGAACCCGCCGGAAGGTTCAACCTAGGAAAAACGCAAATCAAAACATGCTCCTTCCCTATGGGGGAAAAATAAAGACATTGGGCCACAGGCCATAGTTCCATCAGTATCCAGTCAGGAATATTATAATGTGTATTCGCTAGTATGAATAAAAGTGTTTTCTTCAAGACCAGTGTTAGTGTTTGTTTAACCCAACTGTGCCCAAAGTGGTGACCCCGTACAGTAGAATACGTCTTGAAGAAACAGTGAATAATTATGGAAGGCGACCAGCAAGTGAACCACAACCACCGACCAGCCAAGCAGAGGACCTTGCTAGTTTGGCAACAAGTAACAGGATCGCTCGCTTTTGGAGAAACGATCCGGAACTGTGGTTCTTCACCTGGAGGCCCTCTTCTCCTCGGTTCGCACTTCCAGCAGCCGAAAACAATTCGATTTCGTAGTGACCAACCTGGATTACGAGGTGCTAAGGCAGGTGGAGGACATAGTCCGGAACGCAGGGCAGCAACCCTACGACAGGCTGAAGGAGGCGCTCATCCGCATTTACTCGGTTTCTGAGGCCACGAAGGTGCGCAAGCTACTGGGGGAGTGGCAGCTAGGAGACCAACAGCCGTCCCAGCTACATAGGGAGATGCGCAAGCTGGCAGGAACCCTCGTCCACGCAGACTTTCTACGCTCCCTTTGGGTACGAGCGCTTCCCCCTAGGATACAGGAGCTGCTGCTGGCACCCGAGCACGATGTCTTGGACAAGCTAGCTGCGGTGGCTGACAAGCTCTCAGACGTAGTCAAACGAGGTACACGCCTTCAACAAGACTCCCGCTACCGATGCCACCATCTTGGACGAGGTCAGGCCGCTGCGCAGGCATCACCAGGCTCGAGCTCCAAGTACAGGCGCAGAGTCAAACTCGGCAGCTGGCGGGTCGCGATCATAGCTCACCCCTACAAGAAGTCACCGACGCAAGCAACAACTACGGAGGCAGCAAAAACGCCTAGACCCTGCTTCTATCACCGGAGATGGGGCGTAGCAGCGCGCACCAGGCGCCAGCCATGCTCCTTCTCTGCCAACAAACTAAGGCAAGCACCCACTATAGCGGAACTAAGGGCAGGCAGCAACCAAAACCGCCTCTTCATTAGCGATCGGACGATTGGCCTGACCTTTCTTGTCGTCACTGGGGCTTCAGTCTCCGTTCTCCTGAGAAGTAAAGTAAGGGGCTCCAGCATCCAGCACACTATACGCCACCAACGGATCCAGAATAAAAACGTACGGCACACAACACACCACCTTGGCCTACGCCTCCCATTGCAGTTGAACTGGTCCTTCGTTGTCGCTGACGTAGACCGGCCCATCATCGGCGCTGACCTGCTTTCTACTCACGACCTTCTGATAGTCCTTCGCAAGAAACGCTTGGTACGCAACTGGGCACACCGCCCTAGACAACACGCCTAGCATATCCGCTTACCTGGGGACACCCGTTTCGACCGTCTTCTCAAGAGTTTTCCAGACATCACACGTCCAGCCTCAGTCTGTAAAGAAGTCAAACATAACGTAGAGCACATAATAGAGACAACTGGTCATCCGGTGTCTGCACTCGCCCGTCGGCTCGACCCAGCGAAATACAAAACAGCCAAAGCAGAGTTCCAACGCTTACTCGAAGAAGGAATCTGTCGGGCCATCACGCAGCCCGTGGGCCAGTCCACTGCACATCGTCTCCAAGCCAAATGGCGACATCCGACCATGTGGCGACTACCGTCGACTCAATGACCAGACCGATACACCATCCCACACATCGCAGACTTAAACATCAATCTGGACGGCACCATCCGTTTCCTCACGGAATGACCGGCGCGTTGGGGGCAGTCCTGTGGCGCCATCTGTTAATGGTCAACAGGTACCACTATCTCAACTACTAGACGCTTCGGAATGTAATCCAGAAAACACCACTCAGCGAGCCATCGCTTCTCCGAGTATCAACTGTGCGGGTGGTGTATACTCAAGAGGCCCCAGCGACGGTACCAGCCGAACCCGCGCGGAAGGTTCAACCTAGGAAAAACGCAAACTCCTCCTTCCCGTTAGGGGAAAAATGAAGACATTGGGCCACAGGCCACAGTTCCATCAGGATCTAGTCAGGAAATTATAATGTGTATTGGCTATTATTAATCAAAGTTTTCTTCACGACCAGGTTAGTGTTTGTGTTACAGATAACTCAACGGTTCCCATAATATTTATAAATAATAATATAATAAAAATAGTCGAAATACCACAGTTCGGAATGTGGATCCTATAATTGTCCAATGGAAGTCCAAACCCTTACGCCAATGAACTTGATATGCCAATTGTGGACAAATTAGCGTCCAATGCATGAAAGTTGGTGAGCTATAACCGGAGGCAGTGGGATTTATGTCTGCAATTCAGGATCAAGTCATTGGCACAAGGTATTAGAAAAAACATATAATTAAGGATCCTGCTGTAATCAATGGTAGGTGCCGGCGGTGCCAACAAAAACCTGAAAGTATAAGCCACGTGACTGGGGAACGTCCTACTCTCGCCCCGGTAGAATATACCAATCGCCACGATCTTGTGACAAAAATTATGCACCGGCAATTAGCTTTCAGATGTAGGTTTATAAATGGTAAATTGGATCCATATTATATATATATAACAATGCCTGTTTGTGAAGATCAGAACTACCGCTTGTTCTGTACTGACCGACAGAGCGATCCACCATAAGAGACCAGACATCATACTAGAGCACAAACTGAAAAAGCAAGTATATCTATAGTCGATATCGCTGTCCCTAGTGCGCAGAACATTGCAAGCATAATAGTGGAGAAAATTAGGAAATATGCAGAACTGACTGAGGAAATTATTATAGTGTGGCAAATGGAGAATGTACTCTTGCTTCCTGTAGTAATTTCGAATACAGATGTATTTCCAAAAACTGGATTCTCATGATTCATGATTCTCTGAAAAAACTGGAGTTCCCATCCAATCTTTTCCTCTTAATGCAGAAAGCAATTGTCATGGAAACGGATCATATCGTTCGTAGTTGCTTGTATGATTAAGTGGTGCTTAATAATTTTTAAAATATAATTAAGAACCTCTAAGTTTTATGCTTGGTACAAAACCCGCCCCAACTTATGTAACCAGTTTAAGACTGAGAAAGGAATAATAATTATAATAATAGATTTTAGACGCGTCTTATAAATAATAATACTAATCTCTACATTCTATAATAATAATCATCTCTTCAGAGAAAAAAATTCTCCGGCCACTGGACGAAATTTAAGAACATCAATAACTATATAGACATCCTATACGAAGCATAGAAAGTAAAAATAATCGGAAGGCGCCCGGTACTAATGGAATACGTACAATATGTTTACTTGTTTTCATCAACCGAGAGTAGAATACATGAATGGATGGGTAAGTAGCATGAAAAGATAGATTACTAACTGCAGGTATTACTAACGCAAGGTATATACTTATATACTCCCAAAAGTAACAGGACCCAGCGATCCATCACAATACCGACCGGTAATCTGTCTTAATATCCTCTATCTCTAATAATAATATCTCTACCTGTAATATCCTTCATATCCTTTAGAAATTTATACTGCCAGCTTGCCAACATTAGACATATTACAAACAATAGTATTCTGTCAGAGGAACAAATGGTTGAAGTAAGGGGGCAAAAAGTTGTAAAGAACAATTTATTATTGATGGCATAGCGTTGAAGTAAGCCCAGATTAAGCAAATAAATATCTGCATCAGAGACATTTTCCGTGGTAGCCTGCTTCATTTTGTGGTCATCGACCGGTTTCGGGCGTTCGCCCATCTTCAGGATGCGTTTCTCAGACAGTGTGACAACACAGACTTGCACAGAGCAAACTTAGTTTTCACACTAACTGTTTGTGAAGCTTAGTGTATTAGTGTGAACTAAGTTGCTCTGTGCAAGTCTGTGTTGTCACACTGTCTGAGAAACGCATTCCTGAAGATGGCGCGAACGCCCGAACGGTCGATGACCACAAATGAAGAGGCTACCACGGAAAATGTCTCTGATGCTTTCCAGCTCTGCGGTACCAACCACCACAACAAATAAATATCTACTTGTTCTATATGGAGTATAGAAAAGTGTTTGACTCGGTACCACAATCGTGGTTACAGAAAATGTTACAGCTTTATAAAGTCAACTCAGCCATAAGATTACTTCTTTAAGAAGTTATACAAACTTTATCTGGTTCTGCAAGTTGGCCAAGATTACATTACAACCAATTTAATAATAAATAGGCATTTAATAATTGATAAAAATAATTAATACAAATATACAACTTATATTTGACAAACATCTTTCAGGATGATTCGCTCAGTCCCCCATTGTCCCATATGCTTAATGGAGCAAGGATATGGATTTGAATTGAAAACGCTGGTATCAGACCTTCTTTTCATAAGGATGGTTTGGAATTATATGGATGGGCTCAGAAACAAATAAATCAACTAATTCAAATATTTGGGATGTTTGGCTGTACAACCAAATGGAATTTGGCCTGGAAAAGTGTCGCATCTTAAGCATCCGCTGAAGGAAATTAGAGCATAATGTTTCTTAACGCTCAGAAGTACATATGTTTGAAATATAGAAGAACGCTTTTATTATAAGTATCTAGCAGTGCGGCAGTTTAAAGATTTGACCACCCGCTATGAAGAATTGAAAGAGGAGTGAGACTGAACAGACGAAATATTGAATGCATCATCGGCATCACGGACTCTTCCGGTTGAATGCGTTACTCCAAAATCTGAAGGTGGCGCGGTAATCGTAGCCATAATAAATCAGCATAATAGCCAAATTGAGAAGATATTTCTTTAAAGGAGCGATGATTCATATCTTCATAGAGTTATTTTGGGTTTCGAATCGCGATGGACGCCACTACATCTGAGAGACCAATAGGCTAAGGCGAACATAATGGCCAGAAACAAGAAATGGAAAGCAAAGTTAGCATATGACCTTGAACGGCAAAATGACCACTCAGCCAATGTTGAACGCATGGCTTAGGAATGGCGAACGTTTTCCGGAAATAGTTGTGTTTATGATGGCTATCCAAGATCAAGTTATTAACATTAAATATTAAAAAAAGCGTTAAGGACGCTGCAATGATGGATAATGTCTGTAGGCGGTACCAAGAAAAACCCGAAACTATTCACCTTATCAATGTTCTGTTTTGGTCCTGACGGACTACACCAAACGTCATAATAATTATTGAAAGATTATTCATCGATAATTGGGATTAGATATGGATTTGTAGGGGAAGATAGTACCTTTTCATAAGTATGTTCCAGTGCAGTGTTGGAGTACAGTAGATACGGCTTATACTATGACCGATCAGTTTTTACTGACAGAAATGTTTGTCCTAATAGGCCAGCTAAAAGTATGCCGAGCTCACAAGAGGGAAATTGCAAGAGCATGGATAGCAGAGAGATTATCAGTAATTCCTCTTGTAATTTAAGCACCGAAATTGTCCTCACATGCCTCATTGACGGTATTAAGCTTCTTAATCTTGACCTGGATTAGGCATTTGTATTCAAAAGAACGTCATCTTACATATATTTCGCATTGTGCGGATATTCACACACATAAATAGTAAATGAAAGTTTGCTTGGTGTAGCCCACATCTTGCATAGAAAATACTTGCTTGTAGTGAGAAAAGATAAATAATAATTATGATTGTAATAATAAAAGTAAGAGAGAATAATACAGAAAAGAAGAATAGCTATCCGTCTGGTAAATAGAATATTGTGGAGTCCACAGAAGTCTTAATAGAAGGAAAAGTTCTGCCATCATTGTTGTTAAAAACGTAGCTCACTGTTCGATGATGGACGGTGTTGTCCGTTAACGAGAGAACACTGTCTGGAGGCTGGCAGTACACCGAGAAGGGTTCCTGCAATCTTTGGGGTAGCTATATGGGCCTGGAGGGACTTTGGATAGCATAGGGCTTGGTTCCTCCCCACAGACAATAAAAAAAAAAATTTATCCGTGATTTGGTAGAAAAGTGTAAGAAAGAGCCTTCTGGATACTCCTGCAGATGTCTGAAGAAAGATGTTCTAAAACGTGGTAGAATGAGAAATTCAAAACAGAAGAAAAATCTGGAGTGAAACACTCACATTTCCTCTTTTTGTTGTTAATGTAAATAAAATGATACATTTATTTACACTTCAAATTGTAATCATTTTATTGAATGTAGAAGTGGAGGGGGACAAACATCTACACAGTTAGGTAGAAGAAGGGTGATAACATTATAGTCCAATAAACAGCGCCAAATAACATTAGTAATTGAACAAACCAAATAACGTTTCTAATTTAATGTCGGAAATTCAGCAGAACAACCTACAATCAGTTTTTTCGTAAAAGTGTTAAAAGTGATTGGTTTATTTATATCTGTGCAGTTAGCATTTCATGTTTAAAGGAAGCGATATTGTTGTTTTCGAGAAAAGTTCAAAAAACTCACAAATCGCAATTTTGCTTAACCGATTTTCTTCAAATTTGCAATTCTGGCAGTGCTTCTAAGGTATGTTAATATTATATAGAGATAGAACCATAGATTATATATACTGAAGATGTACTTTGCGATACGATCGCAATACTTCCTCCTACTATGAGTAAGCCTTACTATATGAGTAAGAAAATGTATAAAGGGTCAAATCAAAACAGGAGAACTTTAAACATCTGTATTTTACCCGGCGTAGAATGCATATTCATTTTGTTCCTGACCGGTTTCAGATTTTCGTCCATCGTCTGGGCAAATTCACCATGTTCATGTAGAGAGTTCACTTCAACGTAATGTTTCTGTTACACTCACACTTGTTGGTTTGTTGGTTGTATATTTATGTTGGCAAGTTATAAGGTTATGTTACTACGTCTTATGGTTATGTTACTAACCTTATAACCTCCCGCACATATATATAATCAACTAGTGTGAGTGTAACAGAAACATTACGTTGTACGGACCCATCCACATATTTAACAGTAGGTCATAACATCCCTGTGAATGCTTTGATTGAGAAAGTTAGAGAATTTTTATTCAAGCAGAGAGTCCATAATACTTTTTTATTTATTTATTTATTATTTATATAGTGCTTGCTAATCAGCTCCTTCAACGAGATCGATAAGAGTAAAGCGCCCTGAAAACTAAATTTTTAAATATCTACTGAATGAATAATGAAAATCTGTATTTAGGAAGAATTTTTATTTTTTTTACACAAATAAAAATAATACAGAACAAAAAAAAATATTAAAAGAAGCATAAACTTAGTAGATAAATGTAAGACTTATATAAATTAAAAAAATAAGTAAAATGAAGAACGACTAAATATATGTTACATTTCGATGTAAACAATTAGGTTTTTAATTTTCCAATAATACTCGTACAATGACTTAAGCAAAGACAATAAATAACACAACACTATTGGGAAAGCAATAAAAACACAATTATAGATAAAAAGGAAAAACATTGTACAGAATTATCTAAAAAAAATATTAGGCTTGTTTGTTTAACAAAATTGAGAAGCAGAAATACAAATTTTTTCTTATTCAGAATTAATGAACTAGCTCTGAGAATTTCGATCGTGAAATAGAAGACACTCCTAATAGGGCCATCACTTGGCGGCGTCAGGATATTATATTAAACAAGATTATCTTCATTTCCCTCATTATTAATAAGAAATCAAGAAACCATAACTTGCTGGAAGGTAGATAGGATATGCAAGGAACTTACATGAGGGGGGGGGGTGAAGCTGTTCGCGTCCAAGATTGTTCTCATATGCCCCCTGGATAACCAACTAAACGAACGACATCAATTGCCAGCGCAGCCAAAGTTTTTTTAAACTGGGCGCCGTGCGATGCAAAATGGCGAAATAGTTGAAGTCATGGCGTAGGAAAAAAAAAAGGAACTCACATGGTGAACAGACTCAAGTTCACTCAAGCTCTTTTAAGTTGCATATTGTAATAATTTCCTCAAATTTTAATATGCACAGATTACCATCTACAAACAATTTATTAACTTCATTACTGCAAAGTTGATGCTGCATTCCTATTCTTTTCATTTTAATAAGGCACTTATTCCAAACAAAGATTACTAGTTCCGAAAGATAAAATACAACTATAAAAAGATCGTGTCTAGAATTTAAAAGTCACAACTAAAAGCACATGATTTTTCTATCACTCCAGAATGCCCTCCCCCGACACCCCTATCATAACTATATCAGCACTAGTAAAATAGGGAATTTCTTTATTAACAACGCGTCCAAATAAGTGGAACAGTTACCATTCCGAATTGTTCTCGGCCTGGCTTACCTTATGCAAAAATTATACGCCTGTTAGAGCAATATGGTCCAGATAGTCAAGTGCCCACGTCTCGGACCCATTTG
Source organism: Triatoma infestans (assembly GCA_011037195.1). Taxonomy (NCBI): domain Eukaryota; kingdom Metazoa; phylum Arthropoda; class Insecta; order Hemiptera; family Reduviidae; genus Triatoma; species Triatoma infestans. The sequence goes on from JAAEAF010010395.1 coordinate 39,838, forward strand.
AAGTGGAAGCAATCATTATAGAATTAAAAAGCTTATTTGCAGTATCTTTTGAGCACTTTTTAACTTTAACTTTCTAACTACACGAAGCGCTCTGTGCTCTTAGCAAATAAAATGATCATTTGTTAGATTGAATGCATCCAAGAGCACTGATTCTCCTAAGTAAGTGTAACTACTGACATAGCTAATACCTTCACTTTGAAATTGCAATGATTGTCTGAGAGGAATTGTCGTCCCAACAATATACCTCTAATAAAAATCTAGCTTACGCTGGGCATCTTTGCGTGAATTTGCAAAGGTCATCATAGATCTTTGAGTACCCGCAACCTGTCTAACCGTATACGAAATGCCTCCTTAATAAACGGAAACAGAACTGAAATAAACAAAAGAAATAACACTGGAGAGAAAGATTCCTCTTGTAGAACACCTTTACTAACTTTAATAACTTGGTCAGAAAGAATGCCATTCACTTTTGTAGGAAAATGAAAATTCCCTTCATAAATTTGACAAAATTCGATCTAATGACTTATGTTGGCGGCTACATGATGAAAAAATTCTGTCACAATATGCTAAAAAAAGAGAGAGATAGTCATTCGTAAAAGAGGCTTTGGAAGAAATTTTTTTGTTTCTATTTAGGCTTCCAACATCTGTGGTCATTGGCGCCCGAAGTCTTCTCAATGTTCTCTCATTACAATTAACTCTTTCAATCACCTAACAGTGAGCTATAGTGGTCCGAGAACATGTGGTGTCAAGAATTTAACAAAAAAAATGAAAGAAAGTAATATAATGTTGCTATCACTAAAGAAATTGAGTTTATTTATATTTTTTTTAAACTTTTGAATAATTAAAATCAAATTAATACATATTAAGAACGATTTGTAGCCTATCAAACTTTGGAAGACATTTAAATAAAAGCTACCAATAAAGCTATATCAATAAAAGCATCAATAAAATAGGGGAGAAAAGAAGAAATTACCAGTAGGAAAAAAGTTAACAAAATTGAACGCCAGCTCAAACATAAATACACTAAAGTGGGGGAAACTATTGGCCCTGGACCATTCGTTACGAATCGTCCTTATTGGTATCAGTAGTTTATAAAGTTCTCATCGTCGAGGATCGCTACCTGACCCGTAAGTAATTTAAATTTATTACATTACTGAATTCTAAACTACATAAATAATATTACTACTTCATCACTTTATATATCTACTATTTATTAAACTTATTTACGACAAAGAAATTGAATGTTGAAAATCTTCTTTGAATTAATTGAAGTTACTTTATTATGTAGGTTTACTTTATTATGATGATAAGAAGATACTGTTAATCTTAAAAGTTCTGTTCAACTAGTTTTTTATTTTATTTAGAAACAATTTCTCTCATTCAATTTATACTTTCATATTAAATAATGATTTTTAATTTTTTTGTTTAAACAATAAGAAAAAAAATAAATTATTTAACGATCGTTGTTATTAATTTGATTGACTGTTGATTGTTGTTTTTGATTTAATGATGGATACATTTTTTTTTAAATTCTGATGAACATTTTATTTATATTCAAAAACACTTTCGTTATTATTATTATTGTTATTATTATTATTATTATTAATTTAGATTTTCCTCATTTTGCAATGTTTTGAAGATGATCAATGTTTTGACTAAAAAAAAAACTTTTTTCTTTCGGCATCACAAAAAAGTTTCGGTCAAGTTCTGTTTTTCGAAATCTTGTCGAAAATGGCTCCAACGATTTTTTTCTAAAACGATATCGTGGCGATACATGGGGGTGAAAAATTCACGCGTTAGAGCTTTCCTGCCTCTTTTCATTTTGGTGATATTTCGTTCACAAAATACACCAACAAACAGAAAAAAAATCTGGTGTGAAACACTTACACAACTTTCTCTTACTCCAGTTCTGAAAATTGTAACAGATAAATTTTATAGTTTGCATACCAAATTTAAATGAAATTCGTCGAAAACTGAAAAATATTGTTCAGTGCGCAAAATGTTCAAAGCGCACTTCCGGTTTACTAGTTTTTTTTTAAGCTCGGGAATTTCGGCGCACCTATTTATTTCTAATTAATTTTGTTTGGATGATAGAATTGTATAATCAACTATGATAGTACTTTAGAGAAAAACATAACCCCACCCCTCCCCCAAAAGTGCCCCTTAAATGAATTTTTCCCAGTGAAATGTTTTAAATAAAAGTTGTAGATCTTTGTATGTTTAGTGTAAATACGTAGTTTCAAGAAAATCGTCTGAGCCAGAATCAAGAATATTGCGAAAAAGTGAAAAAAATCTTGTAGTAAAGTGGTAAAGTAAACGCACTTCCGGTCATCCGATATTTTTCAAACTCGGAATTTCAACAACATTTTTAATTCTAAATTAACATTATTTAGATGATGACAGGATTGCTAATAACCTGAAATAGCACTTTAGATGAAAACCTAACCCCACCCCTCCCACAATGTGTCCTTAATTGAATTCTCTCGGAGAAATGTTTCAAATAAAATCTATAGCTCTTTGTAAAAACGTAGTTGATATACTAAGTTCAAAGAAAATCGTCGGAGCCATTTTTGAGAAAATCGCAAAAAAAAAAAAACTAGTAAAGTGATACTTTGGTAGATAACACACTGTCAGATCCCATGGTGAGACCAACTTCCTACGGTTTTTCGTTTTTTAGCTGTACTGCTCACATATATACAAATATATACACACACACACACATAATTTGCTAAAAACCACTTTTTTGCACTCAGGGAGCCTTAAAACATATATTTCCGGTGAAAACTCGATATCGAAAATTTGACACGATTACAATACTTCCTCTTAGGGGTAAGACAAAGTAATAAAGAAAAATTAATATTTTTTAAAACATGAATTTTTGTAAATTTTTTGTTTATTAATTTGATACAAAAAGGGAATATAAAATTCGATAAAGTATGCCGTTCTTTCCAATTTTATATCTTGAATCATTCTAAATAGCGGAAGCAAATCAACTTGTAGATCTTCGTTGTCACCAACACGTTTTAAAAGAACAACAGTTATCATTTCACTGTATAAAAGTTTTGATAAATTGTGGACTTAATCACAATGGCTTCTGGAATTATTGTACAAAATATTCAGAAACCATAAAAAAAAAGAAAAAAAAAAAAAAAAAGCTTTCTTTCGTAGATCTTGTAGATTTCCGAGGTTTTTCATGAAAAACACTTCAGTTGCCGTGTTGAAATCGCGGCAATTTTTCAATGGTTTGCTAAAAACCGACTTTTTTGTTCATGTTGCTTCAGGGTCTCGTTACACCTTGAAAGAAATAAGCCATGTTTCTGCTTTTCTTCATAAAAACACCGATGGAGTTCATTAAATTTGGTACACTAACTATGGAATATAGAAATCTATCACTTTTCTTTGAAACCTTTTTCTGAGAAATCCATTTAAAGAAATTTTGGGGGGGCGGGGACGGGAGACGTATGTTTTCCTTAACGAATTAATTTTATTAAGTTTAGATTGTCATTGATATAAAATTGAAAATAAATAAATATTTAGTGAACATTATAAGTTTGAAGGAAATGTATCAATAATTATAAACTATATGAAATACATTAATAGAATGACGTGTTGATTGTATCTTACTAGATTTTTTCCAATACATATTCTTATTCATCGTCACAGAATGATAATGGAATTTTGTACACATGATGGTTTGGCCTTCACACTGTACCAACCCAACTATATACCCATTGTATACGGGTGTTGCTGTTCTCTCATGCTTTACCACCACCACTAAGCTCTTATAACCTACAAACTGTATTGTTGTTGATAAACAAACGACTATATGATTTTGTTTTTATTTAACAACAATAAACTTGTAACGAATTTCACAATAATTGAAGAAATATATATATATATATTTGTGCATATGACTTCCTTTTACTGCAACGAAATTAATTATCATTGACCAGTTTTTCTTTGAATTTACAATGTTTACTAAAAGTATAATGCCCTTATCGTAAATGTAATGGTAGTTGGGGATATTTATTGGTTCTTATCATATATATAACGTAGTACTAGAATATGATTACATAGAATACAGCGCTTTTATCAGACACTAATATAATGCTTGAAATCTAATGCACAGAAACTCAGAAACCATTTTTTTGGGGGGGAGGGAAATAGTTTCCTTATAAAAGTATTAGGAATTATATACGTGTATAAGCATTCTGTAAGTTAGATTTATATAAGTCAGCATTTAAAGTTTTAAGAAAATCATTGTGTCTGCTTTCAATGAAATGTTACAATTCCGAATGAACCAATTTTCTTTATACATGAAATTGTAGCAATACATTTTTAATTATACTTTAACATTATGACACGTTATATATTAAAATATATCATATTCAAGTGGCACTATAGATAGATGATAGATTAACTTTGCAGAACATAAAACCTAATTTGCCTGAAAAACTTATATGAATGAAAGAAAAAAGATAAATCTTTATAGCACAGCTGGTGTAGTGTGTGCTGTACCGTCATGATTCTCATATATTGCGCAATCTACCGTCATGATTCTGATTTAGTATAGACTATCCACAAAAATTAAAATTAAAAACTATTATTTTCAAAATATTTATTATCACGGTTGAATTTTACTTTATGATCGACCCTCATGACGGTAAGCGCGCAAAAATAGAACAGTGATCCACTTATTTTCGAACACTAAGGGTTTTACTTTTTTCTTTTCTTTTTTTTTTTTTTTTGTCAACGGATGGTACGGAGAACGGAGCTCCCCCGGAAAAGAGATTACTGAATGCCTTATTTTAGTAATGTTTCACTTAGAGTAGAGCACATATTTTATATAGTAGATATCATTAGAGTTGATACAGCACACACTATAGCGCCATCCCCTTTGTGTGTATTTATTATGCGAAGTTTAAAGAAACTTAGAGCCTTTTTTCGTGAAATTCACGAATATGTGAAAAACCATTCTGTATAGTGGCACTTATGAATTTTGACTGAAACTTGATTTTCAGATATGGTGGTGAGTAATTATTACGAATATCAATTTAAGCTTCTTACAGCATTTTGTTTATAGTTATTTGTACACAAACACTTTTTCATATTCAAGAAGCATGAAAAAACAATTACTTCCACTAAGAATTCAATTTTCAAAATTTGTTTACAATGATTGCTCTTGAAGCAAATGGAGAAAGTAAATAAAAAAAATCTGGTGTGAAACACTCACACAACTTTCTCTTACTTCCAGGTCTCAAAATTATAATTTACAAATTATATAGTTTGTGTACCAAATTTAATGAAATTCGCCGAAAACTGAACAAACTGTTCAGTAAAAGCGCACTTCCGGTTTACTAATTTTCTTGAATCTTGGAATTTTGGCCATCTATTTATTTCTAATTAATTTTGTTTGGATGATACAATTGTATAATCAACTATGATAGCACTTTAAAGAAAAACATAACCCCACACTCCTTCCCTAAAAGTGCCCTTAAAAGAATGTTCCTAGAGAAATGTTTTAAATAAAAGTTATAGATCTTTGTATGCGTAGTTTGTATACGAAGTTTCAAGAAAATCATCGGAGCCATTTTTGAGAAAATCGGGAAAAAGTGAAATAACCATTTAGTAAAGTGGTAATGTGAACGCACTTCCGGTTATGCTAGTTATTTCAAACTTGGAATTTCAACAATATATTTAATTCTAATTAACATTATACAGATGAGCGAATTGTCCAATAAACTGAAATAGCATTTTTAGATGAAAACCTAACCCCACCCCTCCCCTAAAAGTGCCCTTAAATGTTTTTCCAGAGAAATTTTTCAAATAATAGTTGTAGCTATTTGTATGTGTAGTTGATATACCAAGTTTGAAGAAAATCGTCGAACCCATTTTTAAGAAAATCGCAAAAAAGTAAAAAAAAAACAACTAGTAAAGTGGTACTTCCGGTTGTGGAATTTTGACAGATAACGTACTGTCAGATCCCATGGTGATACTTAAATGGAATATGAAGTTTCAACTTTTTACGATTTTTCGTTTTTGAGCTATGCTGTTTACATATATATACAAACACACACACACCCACTTGCTAAAAACCACTTTTTAGGACTCGGTGGACCTCAAAACGGATATTTCCGGTGAAAACTCGATATTGAAAATTTGACACGATTACAATACTTCCTCTCACTAGGAGTAAGAGAAAGTAAAAGGTTTATAAAGTCATATAAAATTGTTGTTGCTACTAAGCAATATTCCATGATTAGTTATTGAACTAATTTCATTTTTAATATAATTTTGCCCATTATTAATGGTTTTTAATATGACGATGTTTGGCAGAGGACATAGAATAAAATTTTTTAGTTTTAAATAAGTTTTCTTCTTTTGCCCCTACCAGCCACAAAAAAATAATGAAATCACAATTACGAAAAACAAAAATTGGTTGAAGAAGCAGTTTTCTTAACTCTTGATGTAATACTGTAATGGGATCCGAATCATTAAAGATTCATAGGATCCGAAGAGCGGAGAAGCACATTAAATAAATCAAATTTAGTTACTCCCCACTGAGGGCAGCCTAAGAAGGGACAGTTCGATTCATATAAATAGAGCGACAGTGGTACAGTTCAGGACAGTTGACGACCTGTTTATAACCAGTCAGCAACCTTTCTTCTACCTTCTCACCACTCAGCCAGTCTGTCTCTTGATATTTCTCTCGTTACCTACCTTCCATTTTACTGTAAAGTCCTTGCAGTTTGTTTGTTGTTTTCATTATATAGTGTTCAACATAATTATCTAGTTTATTTGTCTAAAATCCATTCTCACTAATTCTCTCTCTCATTTTCACATCCATTACAAATACTTACTACAGTGAAAACCTAAAAAGATCGATCACTATTAATTTTTGTAAAGATAATTACCTAAATGATCCTAATAGATAATATTAGTGACATTTCATAATTTCACAAGGAAGCAATGTTTATCAATAAACAATGTTAATTTAGTTAAAAAATTAATCATAATTATTACTTCAGAAATTCTAAACAAAATTTTAAAATTCCATTTAATTTAAAAGTTTACATTTTATTTTATTAACTGGTATTATAATAATATTATACAATTATTTCAAGAATATAAATTACGATGACAGGATGTGGTTCTTTATGAAACATCTGTATATAATGTATATATATTTTTACAATATGTATGTATTTAAGATTATATATATATATAGTATATATATATATATATATATCTTCTTTTTTTTAAGAAGTATTTAGGCAACAGTGGGGACAGTAAGGATATCTTGGTTAAAAAAGTCATCATTCCCAAGAGATATTACGTTCTTTTTTAACTGTATCTGCGTTCTATCTTTAACTGTTATTTGAATAATTTTCTAATAAATCTACATTCGGCCATATTCATGCTTTTTATTTCCTTATTAAGGTAAGAGATACTTCAAAATCATTTACATTGTTTTCTTGAATTCATTTATTAACAGTTCAATACAATTAGGTCATTTTTACTTTCTCTGATTGCTTTAAGAGTGAATATTGCAATCGGGTCAAATTTGCATTTCAGTTTTTACCCGAAATACGGAACGTTTTTTGAGGTACCTGAGTATGAATATTATTATTATTTTTTTTAATTTAAGGCCCGTCAAGATCTATGGTCATTGGTGCTCAGAGCCTTTTCAGTGCACTGCCGGCCTCCGGACCGTTTCTCCCGTTATAGACAACTCTGTCCATCACCGGACAGTGAGCGGTAGAGATTCCTAGGAAGAAAAAAATCTAAGGGTAGCACAGCTGGAACCCGGGTCCTCCGCGTGGGAGTCCTGTACGCTAACCACTTAGCTATTCCCTTCCTCATTAATATTCATAAGAATATTTATATATAAGCTTATGAATATTAATGATTAGTAAAAATGACTAATTATGGATATAACACTTTAGATGTGATCTCTAGCTTCAAGGTTCCTACAGAACTTTACATGAATATGCAGTTAATATTCATTAGTATATTACAATTCTAATTTTAGTTTTTGGCAGAATTTTGTTCCAATTAATATTGCTGTTGTACCATGGATTCTTGCAACATATGAGCCCAAGAGCCTATAACATAAAAAAATAATATTACAAATGAAGATTGTTTACTGATTGATTATACATTAAAATTTAATGGCTCTTAGTGGAGCCTTGTCCTCAGACGTTGATCGAGTGGCTAGCGCACTTGCCTTTTGTGCGAGAATTCAGGGTTCGATTCCCGTGAGGGCAAGGTCGGTGTTGACCCAGCATCGTGATAAAAAGTGGAAAGCACAGTTAGTAGCATCCTAGGTAGCTAAAGCCGGAACTAAACGGCGTGGGAATTGCGGCATGCTTACCATACGCCCCCCTATTGAAATCGCCGTCTGGCAAGCCATGGCCCTTCATGATCTGTTGCTCCACAGGAAACCGGAACCTTACCTTATATGACCGAGCTACCCTTTGATCAGGGGACACTAATATTGGTGCGAAATTAGAACTGAATGTATAAATTGTCAGATTGACACTGATATACAGAAAAGAAAAGCTTCCAGAAAAATGTTATATCCACATATGAGTAACAAATATATCAAGTTTAAAGAAAATTTTTGCACCTGTTTTCGACAAAATGTCCGAAAAACTGACAAAATATGATTCAATAATGATTAAATCTTCCATTAAACGATTTTGACCATCATTTTCGTGTTGTATCCTTATGGTAATTAAATGAAATATTTGACTTATTGTGATTTTAATTTTTGAGATATGCTATCCACATAAACTCACACACACACACACTCATACCATACCTACCACAAAAACCAATTTTTTTTTCATCCTCATGGGACCTTAAAACATGTATTTCTAATGAAAACGCAAGTTAGAAAATAGAAGTTAGAAAGTTAGTCGCAATACTTACTTTCTCTAACAGATTATGAGAAATTACATAGGTCTATCTGCTCAATTAGAATTTCCCATATATTAGTTCACGAAAAATGACCTTCAGTGATTTTGGTGGAGTCGTTTTTCAATTGATGAGTAGTCCTCATCTTTGTAGTGAAGTGTGAGGAAAGTGCTTATGAAAGGAAGTAGAAATTTAATTAGTCATGAATATTTGTAAAGTCTAATTCTCTATAGATTTGGATTTTGTGATTAACCTAGGTCTATCAATTTCTAACACTTTATTTTGGAAAGTCTTTACCACTACATTGTTAGTCTCATTTATCTAAAATGCGAAGACCTATGTCAAAGAATCTAAAATGCGTCTTGTGCATGAATAAAACAAAAAAAATGTTTCAGGTGGTTGTATACTTGTTGCAGTTTAGTTATGCTATCTCCGGGTGAGTCTTATATCTAGGATTATGCCAAGCTAGCTTATCCGTCTGTGCGGATCTAAACCCTGATGAACTATCTTAAAGAAAAACAAAACTAAAATCCAATTCCCCGCCTATCCAACGTAACAGTTACATTGTCCAAAATACCCGGACAATAATCTGCAAGATAAACAGCCTGAACTCTTCCCTAGACAAAGTTGCTTCTAACGCTCCTTATTAATTTAAGCAATCTGTCAAAAGATGAATGATGTCTAAAACTCTAGATTTAGGGTTCTGGTATCTTGGCCTAGAAGCCCTCTGCTGAGACCACAAAATTCTAGGAGTTCACATAAATTCATAGCTATAGCTCATGTCCGTCTTATTTGAACATAGTTTAGTATTTGGACTACTGGCTATCTATTAAGCTCTTACGAAGAACGAATTCTGTTATACCTGGCTCCTCATTACTAAAGATTCCTTAGTTGTTGTGGTTGGTTCCGCAGAGCTGGGAAAGCATCAGAATATCCGGATAGACTGCTTCATTTTGTGGTCGTCGACCGGTTTCGGGCGTTCGCCCATCTTCAGGATAGCAAAACATCCTGTTTTGACAAATACATCCTGATGATGGGCGAACGCACGAAATCGGTCGATGGCCACAAAAAGAAGCAGGCTATCACGGAAAATATCTCTGATGCTAAAGTTTCTTCTTGATCTGATACCTGGATGTTCTTGGATAAATTCATTCAACTATTAATATTAATTAACGACCAGTAATTAATATAAGTTACAAATTTTCTTTAAACAAGTAATTTTGCTCAACTGATCCAATGTTAACTGTAGAGGTGGGGGAGGCAGCTACCCAACGCAGGTAGTAGCTGAAGTGATTACATTGTAGCCCAGAAGACATTGCCAATAACATTGAACAAATCCAAATAACATTTCAAAATTTGTCCAACAGATTCCTCACAACCCCTAAATTCACTTTTTCTGGAAAAGTGTTTCAAATAGAAGTGATATGTTTATATCTGTGCAGTTTCAAGAAATCTTTGAAGCCTTTATCAAGAAAATTCCCCCAAAAAAACCACGTAAATTTATTCTGTAAAGTCGCACTGGTGATAAAACTGCCCATAAAAACTGAAATAGCACTTTGGAAAAAAATGTTTCAGATCAAAATGATCTTGCACGTAACTTGCATCTAGTATGCGAAGAATAAAGAAAACCGTTGAAACTCCAGAAAATCGTGCGTAATTGACAAAAAAAAAAAAAAAAATCAGTAAAGCCGCAAATCCCGAAGCAAAGTGGTCGGAAGTGGATATTGATCGAAACCTTATTATCAGATTCGCTAATGATACCTACGGATTATCAAGTTTTGAGCTTTATGCGAATTTTCATTTTTCCGATATTATATTCACACACACATATATATACAAACTTTCGCTAAAAACTTTTTTCTATATTCAGGAAATTTCAAAATATGTGTTTCCGATGAAAACTCAATTTCGAAAATGTAGCTTAAGCGCTATATTTTCCCATAGATAATAAGAGCAAGTAATGGAGAAGTTAGAACCTTAATTTTGTGTCCTAAATTTAATCTAGCATTGAACACGGTTTTTCATACTTGCCGTCCGCCGTACGTGTGCCGTTTTGCTATAAACGGAAGACAGAACCAAAATTTTTAAACTTTATCACTTGAAAAGAAGATCGAATGAGATATTTTTAGCGATAAAGATTAAAAGTGTGTAAACGCAGTAAAATTTTAGGCAAACAGAATATTTGCCATAATATATGTCAGTGACATTTTGCAGCAGGAAAAAATGCATACATTCTTTCTTAAATACATAAGTCATAAATGATCTCGTGAGGAAGTAACAGGATAATATTAATCTAATAGAACAAAAAGAATTCTTTCATTTTTTTTTTTTCTTATACAAGAAATATTTCATCATAAAAAACAACTTTATTATCAGTTGTTATTTATATAATAAATTTTTTACCATGCCCACCACATACATAGGGGACAGACATCTCAACATTTAAAAAATAGACTGTATCAACATAAATACGACTGCAAAACAAAAAAAAAAAAAAAACGACAGACAAAACTACAGCACTAATCAAACCATTTAATACAACACAAACATGAATTTGATATGGAAGACATTACAATTCTTTCTATTAAGAGTAATAATAAAAAAAAGGAAATACATATACTGGAAATGACACATATTAAAAAAGATAAACCAGCTATCCATTTTTTAGAACAGATCAACAACCCATCCCTCAACTATTATGATAACAGTCTCATAGAATTTCCTATACTCCTACACAATATGTAAGCGGTTTTCCCATTCGCTTTCCAAGCCCTTTATAAACCTCGACACACCCTATTTCCTTAACACTTGTTGGTGGTGTGCCATACAGTTTTTAAGGAATTCAAAAAGGAAAATTTTTGTAAGTACACTTTCTTATGTTAGATTTCCATTTTTTACAGCTTTATATACCAATTCTATATTTTTTAAATGTTAATAGTTGAGATGAGGGAAGGGAATAGCTAAGTGCTTAGCGTACTGGACTCCAACGCGGAGGTCCTGGGTTCGAGTCCAGCTGTGGTACCCTTAGATTTTTTCTTCCTAGGAGCCTCTATAGCTGACTGTCCGGTGCACTGAGAAGGCCATAGACCATAAATGTTGACGCACCTTAAATTTTAAAAAATAATAATAATAATCTTTAAATTCTGATTTTTTTCTGCAATATTAGCAATACTTTAAAATAACTTTCAATTTGCTATTATAATAACAAAATTTATTTGGTCAATAAGAAATCTCTAGAAATTTAATGTAACTATAATACTTTTTAGTCTCGTGTTTTTTAGTGATATAATTTTTATTATGTAATTATAGATTATTAACGTTTAAAAGTGATAAGCAATATTTCTCTATAATTAGATCCCTGAGTATGAATTCATAATCTTAAATTGAATATTATAAACAATATTTATCTAAATAGTTATTTCTATTCGAAAATTATTTATAAGCAATGTGGAACTAACTATACTAAAGATTGATTATAATAGTTTTTTAACTGAGTTTAGTAACATGTACAACAAAATGTTCAGTAAATGTTGGGAAGACTAAATTCATTTAAAACAGAATCATTATATAAAAAACATTTGTACAAATATGTTTGAATTAACGATGGATTACATCATCATGTACATACAATACATACAACATACGTACATACAATATAACGTAATTCGATGAATTTGATCAATTTTATCTTGTGGCTCTGAAACTGCCTCAGTTGAGGACAGAGCTCTTCTAATTTGTTTGCCTAATGAAAGAAAAAGTTTTAAGTGGCAACTCACTTTTACTCCAAAACATGTTCCATGGGGTTTAAGACTGGTGAACCAGCTGGCCAAGGTAAAATTAACTACATATTCTAGTCGGAGAGTCCTCACGCGTGGTCTAGTGGCTAGCGCGCACTCCCTTTCCTGCGAAAATTCAGGGTTCAATTCAGGGCAAATTCGGTGTTGACCCAGAATCGTGATAAAAAGTGGGAAGCTACAGTTAGTAGCGCCCTAGGTAGCGAAGGTCGGAACTAAACGGCGTGGGAATTGCGGCATGCTTACCACACGCCCCCCTATTGAAATCGCCGTCTGGCAAGCCTTGGCCCTTCATGAGCTGTTGCTCCACGGGTGAGTGGCGGAGCTACCCTTTGATCAGGGGCACTTATACTGGTGCGAAATTTAAACTGAATGTATAAATGTGAGATTGACACTGATTTACAGAAAAGATAAGCTGGGGAAACTTACTTGACTACATTGTTAATATCTAGTTGCATATCTCGATTAACTCGCAGAACCTTTACAACTCTCCTTAAATGAAATTTTCCAGAAAAATGTTACATCCACATGTGAGTAACAAATATACCAAGTTTAATGAAAATGTTTGCAGCTGTTTGCAGAAAATGTCCACACGCCTCCCTATTCAAATCGCCGTGTGATAAGCCTTGGCCCATCATGGGCTGTTGCGCATAGGGTTTTTTGTTTTTTTTTCTAGTCGGACAAAAGATTTGTCAAACTCATGCAATAAGAGCTTCAGACCATCCTGGTGGAAGTAATTGTTTATCAACAGTATCAAAACTGGTCTTAAAAAATCTGTTGTTTTTTTATCGATGGATAAAATCTAGAGAGGTGAGCATAACATAACATCGAATCATCTCGTCCAGCAAAGTCAAAATTACGCCGATCGCCTCGAACCTTTTCATTGTCGAATCAACGGATCATTATAACAAAACTGAATTCATAACTGAAGATAATGTGATCTCATTCTTTGATTAATCATTCAAAATTAAATTAATACTATCTTTCTTGGACCTTGGTAGCTCCATGAAATCAAACCTGTCAAACCTGTATGTCGGTAATTGTTCCGATGTTCCCAAGGACCTTCTTTGTCTGTAGTTGTTTATCCAATCCAGTACAATAATAACTGAAGAGCAAAGCGCCTTCTTAAACATATTTGTCGT
>JAAEAF010010396.1:0-21782 GCA_011037195.1 Triatoma infestans
AATATATTTATTTCAAACAGTGGTGATATTTTACTTATTTCTAATACTTTGCTCTTTTCTCAAACATACACACAAGCCCTTTACTAAACCGCTCGTGCTACACAAACCACAAACATCAACACAACTCACAAACACATTTCAATATATATATATATATTTATAAACAGGGGAGAACTGATGATCCTGTACGTTAGTGGACAAGCTAGCAATCCGACAAGCAATGCCCAACCGCTCGGGCAGTGTCTAGCATAAAAAGATGGCAGGGTCGAAAAGGACAATTAGGGGCAGTTTTTACGCTTAATTAAAATTTCAATATAAGTAAGTATATGATTTGTTTTATTAATTCCTATCAATTTAAGGACTTAAATTTAAGGATTTAATATCTCAGTTAGTAATGCATAACCACCCTACTTGGTAACCAAGATGTTCCGTTAAAATTACAGGATCTGTGAAATATTCCATCATAGGAAAAGTTTAGAAAACGCTACAGTTTAGCATTTTCATATGCTTGTTTTTAAATAAGTGTGAAATCTTTAAATTGATGGTCTAATGTAAATAATTGTTTTATTTTTTTGTAAAGGCAGAAATATTAATTTCTTTCTTATCATTATTATTGATATTGCTTTAATAAAATAAAGTTGACCCGTTAAGCTATGTAATATTATTCTGTATATATATATAAATATATAGAGCAAACAGGCAAAAGGCTATTCGAACGAGCCAGGTATTATTAGTGACTGTGTGGTGGTTGGGTGCGGTAGGACTGGGTGAGAGGAATGCCTGACACATCCGGTTGGAAGACCCCCCTCCCGGACCCAATACACAACCTCACCATTCCGCTCATATCCGATCAAGCTTATCTCTAATTGAATTTCCAATCACCTCCGCTACAACTCCTGCCGTTACTGCTATTGCTGCTGAGGGCCGGCCGCATATGTTCTCCTTGCTATGACCACTTTTGTTCTGAACAAAACACCCTAAAACTTCCACACAATGTTTTTTGCTTCATCAATATAGAAAAACTCTCACTTTTTTTGGTTGTTGTACTAAACAAAGTATACGACGCCAGTGAAAAGCAATTAGTGTTTTGAACTGAAATCTATTGACCAGTAATTGGTTTGTTGAAGAAATACAACTGGAGTTGATGGATAAAATTAAGAATTGTTTTCT
This sequence comes from Triatoma infestans, assembly GCA_011037195.1. NCBI lineage: Eukaryota > Metazoa > Arthropoda > Insecta > Hemiptera > Reduviidae > Triatoma > Triatoma infestans. The sequence continues at coordinate 1,171 of JAAEAF010010396.1, forward strand.
ATATTATGTTCGACTCATATATATATATATATATAATTTTTATAGACTGCTACATACTTTAACTATTCAAAAATTAAAACAAAACAAATCGGGTGAAAAATTTACACGACTAATTTTACGCTAATTAATACAATTTCATTAAAATAAATAAATAAATAAATTCTTTAAAATTGCCAAGTTTAGAAATGTTTAGATGGATTGGCCACAAATAAAAGGTGTTGGTGTTATATTATGTTACCGGCAAAGTATGCAATTCAGGCATTCTATAGAATGCCGAGGCATTTCATATAATAACATGCGTGGTTTACACTCAGATACCAGATTAATACTACAATGCGTGGTTTACAGTCAGATACCAGATTATATTTTCTTATAATAATTTTTTTGTATTTGAAAAATATTCCTATTATTCATTTGTTAACTTGGGGAAATTCTATTGTAGTGTTTGAGTATAAATAAATCATGGTACTCCAAATGGTGTTTCAATATTTCTGGTACTTTAAGTAAAATAATTTAACTTTTAAATCATTACTAAAAAAATGTATTTTGAAATCGGAATGTAATTGTGATGGATGCAAGAAATATAAAAATATATTTAATTTGAAAAAATCAAAATGTGACATTCCCTTGCAAAAGGACTATTCAGGTAGAAGAGACCACATTGTCTTTTAGAGTTCATGAACTTCATAGCATTGTCTATCCCTTCTTCTCACAGGGGAAGATTTGAACGAGCAATTAGAAGACATTCCCTCATGAGAGTCTGAACAGAGGCTCAAGCAGTACTCTTGTTTTTCGTTCTCTTAGAAACAGTGGCAGTTTAAGTTAAATCAATCCAGTATACTAATAAGCAGATTATTGTGATATTGTAAAGATTAAATTCTTTTAGAGAATAATATAAATATTTTAAAAACAGTGGTGCTCTCTTGATTATTACTAATACTTCTCTCTTAAACATATAATATACTTACAAGCCCCTTTACTAAACCGCTCGTGCTAAGCCACTACTACCACAAACCACTGCACAACATACAACAACCACCATCATCAAAAACATTTCATTGGTGCCAGCTGTTTGGGATATTTTCAACCAGAATCCACAAAATTAACAAGTATGTACAATTTTCAATTTACTGATTAAACGGTTTATCTATCAGATAATTTTATTGCGTTTTCAATTATTTTCTACATCTTAAATATTTTCCATAATTGAATTTCATTTTTAAAATTTTGTATGTACCACTATACCCCAATCCGTTATGAATTTTGAATTTATGAGTGTTCCTAATAGATCGCAAATTGTAACGATATTACGCGATAATAACCTTTCTGTTGGTGGCAATTTAATCCAGCTGCGTAGACGTCTTGAAAAATAGAATCTTTCCCCAAGTAATTCATTCATTTCAAAAATGTATAAGATAAATGGACAAGATATGGGCATTGACGCTGCTGTAGAATATTTACTTGTTCAGCAACAATTAGCCGATCCTACTGCTACCCCTAGCAATCAACCTGCTAGCCCCTTAAGAAATTTACAATTAATAGTTTACCCACCTTCGATGGCGAAAATTCAGCCAGTGTGTCCGATTTCCTAGACCAAATTAGCCATTGCGCTAGCCTTTCTGGCTGGACGACGCTACGAAATTACACAAACACTTAGGCTCTCAGGTTCTGCAAAAATATTTTATGATACGCAGAAAGCCGAATTACAACGCCAAGGTACAATTATAACGTATCCTCTAATTTCAGAGCGACTTCTTGTCCGATTTCGTAAGGAGAAACCCCTCTAGTCCTCTTACAACAGATGACTAATATTCAATCTCTTCCAACAGAGTCTCCTGAAACCTTCCCGGATAGAATTAGACATATCCAGTCCGCCATTAGTTTAAAAGCTCAGCTAATCCACTAGAGGCCTTACATTCTATTTTAGACCAACTAGCTACTGATGCGTTCCTAAAGTCACTTCCTCAACCGCTTCGTAATGAATACGAACAAAGCTACCTCAAAAATTAGACGAAGCACTTTCTTATGCCAATGCCCTAAAAGAAGTCCGAAGCAGGCTTCGGAAACAAACCCTACAGTTTTCGCTGTCACTTCGAAAACTTATAATCCTCGCAGCCCCCATATCCATGTCGTTTCTGTGCATTTCCATGCAGCAAATGCAACAAATGCATTTCCATGCAGAATGCCCGCATCGAAATAAAAATCAGAAACTACCATTAAAACCTACTACCACTCGAAGAGTTTTAATGTATTAAAGAATAGTGCCTGCCGCCATTGTTCCGGTCCACATTTTGACATGGACTGCACAAACAAATTTAGATCAAAACCTCTTACTAACTTTGGCAAAATGCCTAAGAATTTTAATATTCCTAAAAATTTTAATAACAGAGTATATAGTAATAATCGCTATAATAATAATCAATATTATAGTAACAATAATAATGCTCGAGTTAATAATTCAAACAATTCACGATTTAACTCTTATCTTGGTAGACCCCAATATAATCATAATAATAATAATAATAATAATGGTAACGAAACTAGTAATAACCTCCAAAGTAGGCCCACTTGCTAATTTTGTTCAAAATTTGGACATACGGCTCGTAATTGTTTCCAAATACAGCCAAAAAACGGTTAAGCCCACAGCCGCTCTCACGAACGGTTGATATTATGACCACGGCTCTCATAACTGCTTTCATCAATTCTGACAATTTGTTAGTAAATTTAAGAATTGGCAAAAAATGTATTCGTGCTCTTGTAGACACTGGAGCTAGTCACGGCCTAGTGGATTCGATTTTTTTGTCGAAATAAGAACCTTCAGCATTCCAACATTATTTTAAAATCTCTGACTAACCAGGTAATACCTAATTATGGCATCATGTCCCTTCATTTGCATACGGACAATGTCGAAAATTCCAATTTTTCTGGCGAATTCATAGTTTCCCAATTAAAAGGCAATTTCCAATTAATACTTGTAGAAACGTTCTTACAGGGCAATCATTAATTTGCGCACTATATTTAACCCTTAATAAATTCAACATTCAATTTTCAAATAGTACTCAAACGCACCAATTTAGTACTATTCGCTAGGTTCACAAAAAACTCTGCAACTAGCCACAAAATTGCAGTGCCACCTCGCGCACGCATAACACATAATACAAGAATATATTGAAATTCTTGAAATTATTCTCAATTTATCACACTTCTTGACTCTACATACTATACCACATGTAAATGTTACATGTAAGAATTGTGTTAGCCTTAAGAACAAAAATGTGTAAAGTGTATTGATATATTTAATTTATTTGTTGCAATTATGGTTATTATTTTTGTTTCAGTACTGACAACTCTCGTCAAATAGTTATAAATTTATTCAATCATTTGATATTTGTAATTACTGCATTGTATATTTCAATATTTTTAAATAATAATTTCAAATGTATGTTATTATGCAGAAACCAAGATGACGTGAATTTGTTTGATATTTTTGATATTGATTTGATATTTTTTATGCTTGATATTGATGTCTTTTTTTTTATTGTATTTAACGAATTAAATTATTTATTTTCAGTTCGCCTTAAGAGAAATTATATAATTTGTAATATATTTGTATTTTGTCGATATTTTTATTTTAGACTACAATTTCTATAATATTTAATTATTTTCTTGTATTATTAATTTATGTTAAAGTATCTAGAAAATGCAGCATAGCTGAAGAGCTCATGGACATACAAATGGCACAAATATATGTACATACCCCACAAACTAGCTATTTCAATAGCTAATTAGTAAAATATATCTTAGTTATAAGAATTTTATATAAAATTGAGTGTCCAATAATGTTATTTGTAACAATTTAAATTTATATAACCACTCCTTTGCAGATCGAAACATCTTCATCATCTACACTATTGCATGTGCATGAATGTAATTTCATGCGTATGAATGTAATTGCATGTTAGTTGTAAGAATTTTATCATGTGTGTATAATTTAATATTATGTATGAATATCATTATGAATTAGTTCTAGATACAAAACTTTCTACAAAAGGGCTAGATATTCAACTTCGGATTCCTCATAATTCTGCTATCGTACATCCTTGCGCATCTTGCTCGCAAAAATAAACACACATAAAACTAAACTTAACTAAATCAAACAAACTAAAAATAAACGTAATTAAATTAAATTAACTGCCATATAAACACTCTAATATATTATAATTATGATGACATTAATAAACAAACAAAACATATTTAATAAGAACAAACATGTCTGTTTAAACTATTTCCATATACGTATAGTTTTCAATTTGTTCATATATTTCATCGTACATAACGTTTATAGGTTAATTGATTTTCAAAATGAACAGACGAAGTCGCTATGTACGCTAATATTACAACAACTACACACTGAACTATCACAATTATAACCTAAGATCTAAGACTACACAAACTGAAATATATCTGTTTGCAAATGCAACAGTTATTTTTCTGTAGAATGTACAATTAGGTTAACAACTTTTATTCCACACGATATACACCAACTAACGGCACGTATTTCCAAAGGGAAATAACAAAATATACACAAATATGCCTGCACATGCAGCAATTAATAAATTAGACTTACAAATATTATTTCAAGATGGACAAGAAATGGACGCCAACTGGACTCATTCCAAATAGAAAACTAAGAAGCTGCACAAAATTTCCAAAGGGAAATTGACTAACAACACAACATTTCCAAATGGAAATGGATCAACAACACAACATTTCCAAATGGAATTGAAAACACACTAGATCACATAAAAACAAAACATTAAATCTTTAACTAAAATCTTAACACTTTATCTTAGTAACTAGCTCTCTTGTGTTTTAAAAACCTTATTCAATAACCTTCCTTCATACTTATTCATTTAAATTTTATTGCTATACATTTATTATTTATTTATTACTATAAATTTTTCTGCAATGTATCTATATGTTAAATTATTTTTGAATTTTTTCGTTTATATAAAATCAGTTCAAGAAAAACATACGCATCTTCGTTCATATAGAGTTATATTAGCAAAAACATATATATGCATACGGGGCGGGTGTTGGTGTATTGGTTATGAGCATGGACTTGTAAGTGGGAGGACCCCAGTTCGAGTCCAGCGTATAACTAAATTTTATATTTGTTTAAAAATGTTAATAGTAAAATAAGTGCTTCCGCCCCCGTCCACGACACCTAATTTGGTAGTTGGACGTTAAGCCCGCCTGAAAAAATAGGCATTATTTTACTCTTTTTTTTATATATATGCATACAGAGTGACTTCCAGAATTCAAGAAATTACATGCATCCCTACAGCACCATCACTCAGAAGCCTATATTGATCGCCTTGCCAGTTACTCCTTCATCAGCAACACCCGCCAAGCAGTGTTTGCCATCAGCCTACCACCAGAGTAACGCTCACCCACTCAAGCAGTGTTCGCTCCAGAAGAAGACAGCAGCGCTCACACATTCAAGCAGCGTTTGCTCCAAAAGAAGATGACTGTAGCCTACCATACACGACTAACTTGCAGAGGTTGCACTTACGCTTCTCGCCATACCAGAGGATAACCTTCAAGCCTCTACAACTCTAGAATACCTCCCAAATTTTTCGTGCCGAAAAATTTCTCCAGGAGGGAGGATAGTGATGGATGCAAGAAATATAAAAATATATTTAATTTGAAAAAAATCAAAATTATGAAGAAAATGTGGCATTCCCTTGCAAAAGCACTATTCATGTAGAAGACCACTATTGTCTTTTAGAGTTCATGAACTTGATAGCATTGCCCACCCCTTCTTCTCACATGGGAAGATTTGAACGAACAATTAGAAGACATTCCCTCATGAGAGTCTGAACAGACGCTTAAGCAGTACACTTATTTTTCGCTCTCTTAGAAACAGTGGCAGTTTAAGCTAAATCAATCCAGTATAATTATAAGCAGATTATTGTGATAATGTAAAGATTAAATTCCTTTAGAGAATAATATAATTATTTTGAAAACAGTGGTGCTCTCTTGATTATTACTAATACTTTTCTCTTAAGCATATGACTTACAAGCCCCTTTACTAAGCTGCTCGTGCTATGCCAACTACTATCACAAACCACTACACAACATACAACAACCCACCATCACCAAAAACATTTCATAATAAAATAAATGGGGACTCGCCCGGGATGAATTCCTACTTTGCCTGAATTTTATACTTTGCCGATAACATATACATATATAACCGAGTTGACATTGTGGGCACCATCTATCCCAAGACCATGGACGTTATTTTAAATTTAATCTTAAATGAGAGGCTCCCCCCAAAACCAATTTAAACTTAAATTCTTTTGGAAAAAATGTTACAAATGAAAGTGGCACGTTTTTATCCGCGCAGTGAGCCATTTAAGTTTAAAGAAAAACCCTATAACGTTTTTAAGCAACACCCCAAAAAATCTTGAAAACCTATTCTGTAATGTCCCACTTCTGATTATTTGATTTACTTCAAATTTGGAATTCTATCAATGCATCTGTGATGGATGCCAGAAATTATATAGATTATATCTATTTTATTTAAAGAAAATAATGATTTGATAGAAAAATGCAAGCTCGATGGCAAAAAAAGGGTAACACTCAGGTAGAAGATCCCGTTACAAAAGAGTTCATAGAACTTGGTTAGCTTTGTCTTTTGCCATTCTCAGAGGGAAGGATTTGAACTATGAAGAATAGGCATTCTTTCAAGATAGTCTGAATTAGACATTGAAGCAGAACACTTGTATCAGGAATCGCTCTCTTAGCATCAGTGCCAGTTATAAGTTAAAACTTAACAGTTTAATCTAGCTAGTTTCAGTAATTAATAAGCATAATATTGTGATATTATAAATTATTTAAATTCACTTAGAGAATAATATATTTATTTCAAAAACAGTGGTGATCTCTTATTTATTTCTAATACTTCTCTCACTTTCTCAAACATAGACACAAGCCATTTACAAAACCGCTCACGCCACAAGCTACTACTACTACTACTCTAACAACACAACATCATCAATGACATTTCCCATTTAATGCATATTCTTATATACGTGAAGTAGTACCCATACATTATACTGAAGTGAATCATGCACCCCCCCTCCCGCCAATAAATTATTTTTACGGAGACAACTTCAAATAAATATGAAAGTATTTATATGTGAAAGATGTATACGAACTTTAAAGAAAATCGTTGGCGCTGTTTTTTGTTGAGAAAAACTGAACAAAAAAAAACCATTCAGTAAAGTCGTAGTTTCAGTTGATGGATTTTGATCGTCACTTTTGTAGTCTGATGCGGTGGTAGTATCTAAACGGAATACCAACTTTAAGCTTTTAGCGAATTTGTTGTTTGTTTTTTTTTAATTATTTTGTTTTTAACATAAACAACATACAGATTATTCGCTAAAAACAGTATTTTTTCGCATTCCAGAAACCACACAACATGTATTTTTCCGTCAAAACTCTAATTCGATATTTTCTCACACTTGGAGAGCAAGAGAAAATAAACATGTTTTAAGCGTATGTGTGTAAGTTTGAGTCCGTGTAGAATATCTCGAAAAATCGGGTATGAAACACTCACACGACTTTCTCTTACTGCATATAATACTGTAATGGAATCAGATATTAGATGTAATGGAATCGTTTGATGTGTGATTCCTGGAGTAGCAGATGTCTTGAAGAGGGCGGAAGTTAGTTTGAGAGATTTGGAAGTTAGTGCTCGAATTATTAAACGGTTTTTTATATAAAAATAAACTGTATTTTAACAATAATTTAAACGTGATAAATGGTAACTAATAACTATGATAAAATACTTAATAATAAATAGAAGATAAATAGCTGATAATTTAGAATGGTTAAAATAACGAACTAAAGTGCACAACTATGAGAATGATAAGTTGAATATAACTGTGAATTGCCGCTCGTGTATAGTTTGGTCGTAGATGATATAATAATCCTCTCGTCGTATATCATAGAGTTTATATATACTGTTGTTCACACTCACACCAAGATATCTGTCTTAGTGTGCGGCCTTCGTAGTTTTCTGACCTTATTTAGTGGCCATACTTATCGCGGTGCCTGCCTTTTGATGTGAGAATTGATGAAAAGGCTTTGTTGTTTGTTTGGTTGACCGCGGCTGTCGGCGGCCAACAGTGTTACTGTTTTCACCCTTTGTTGATAGCAGCTGGCTCGAACCACTAGTTGTAATTTATTATTTCTTTGGTGTACTTTGCCGATGTCAATGACTTTGCCATGTCATTACAATACAAAGAGCTATAACATTTTTTTGAAACATTTTTCTGGGAAAATTCATTTAAGGGTAGTTTAGTGGGAGGGTGGGGTTATGCTTACCTTTAAAGTGCTGTTTTAAGTGATTATAGAATTCTACATCCATATAATATTCAAAATCCAGAGTCTGACTGATCTTTTCTATAGTATAAAATGTAAGCATGTTACAATTAGTTTTCTATATTCATTATTCATTATTATAGTTATTCTTATTCTGAGCGTAGATTTATATCATGATATATGTGTTCAATTTTTATTAACGCCAATAATTCTTTAGTTTTTTTTGAAACTCTATATTTTATATTCAATTAGTTTAAAAAAAAAAACCAATTAATCATCCTGTTTCAGAGATTTATACGAATTTGGAACTCAATAAATTACTATCAATAAGAGACGTCATTGTACAATATTTAGAAAGAGCAACAAGAGGGTGAATGTTTTAGTGTGTGCGTATGTATAGTTTAGGTTCAAATACTGAATAACATATAAACTGTAAGAACAGTGTATAGAGAGATGGGTGCCTCTATATTAATGGCACTCACTTCTTCTACATTCAAAACGGCACACAGTTAACCATTTGTTTCCTAAATAGTCTTCCAAGTGTAGTATATAGTGTACAAGTAAGGGCTAAGAAGAATGGCTGGATACATACAGTGTTATATAAGGGGGGGAAAGAACCAATGAGTTATGTACGTTACTTGCTTTCTTAGCAATATTTCCTTCGTAGTTACCACCCTCTTCAACTTACTAAATTCGTTTATCAATATTTAGTTACAGTGAAATGCATTTTACTAATTAGCACTGCTAATTATACAATCATTTATATTGATTATTTACCTTTTTGAATTCTTACTTTAAGATTACCCAAGAATTACATCATTTTTCTTTATATAAATCAGAGAATTTATACATTTCTGTTGTTATCTATCCACTTCTTAGGTGCACAATATAAAATGAACTGATGTACTATTAATGCCTTTGTGATGGATGCAAGAAACTTAGAAATATATTAATTCATAAATAAATCAAAAATATCTAGATATGTGACATTCCCTTGCAAAAGGACAAGCCAGGTATATGGAAACAGTTACTGGAAAAATTTAAGAACAATTATGGCATTGTACTACCCCTTCTCCTCACAGGGGAGGAACTGAAGGAACAAAGAGAAGAGATTGTTTTAAGGACAGACTTGTTCTAGAATTCAAGGAGGACGCTTCTGATTTGTGTTATAACATTACAGTTTATTCCAGTTAATTTATAAGCATATTGTTGTGATAATCTAAAGTAACTTAATTTCTCTTAGAGAATATATCTTTTTAAAAACAGTGTGATTTCTTGTTTATTACTAATACTTCATTCTCTCTTAAACTTGCATACTTAGAAGCCCTTTATTACACAATACCGCTCGTGCTAGTACAAATACACATCATCTCACCATATACATTACAACTTCTTTAGTGGAAAAAGATATTCTCTGCTTATCCACATGCCATGTCCCTTGTTTCTTTCTCTTGCGCTCCTATAAAAGTTTCGAGATAAGTTTCACCTCAAGAAGCTCTTGAGTATCATTCCTAAAAATCATCGCCAAGTCTGACATACCAACACCTCATTAACATTTTGTGCTCCTAGCGATCAATAGACGTCACCAAGCAATTTTGCGAACAGTACAATGGAGGTACAGTACAGCACTCGTACAGCAGCACTGGAAGGATGCCCCGCCGAGTAAGTCCTAATTGAGAGTCTAGGTAGGTGTATTTGACTGGTCACATTTGGGTAGCCAGTCATTTACGCAAAACAGGCAGGACGGATGGCCCTTTGTCACAAACTGTGATTAGAAGACAGGGAAAGTGTACTACTACCTAGATCAGTGTCCTTGTTTTGCCAATATTAGTTCACATATTTAAGAGGGTAACATTCTCAAGGGAATAGTTTTGGGCAGTTAGAGATTGAAAGTTATCTTAAGCTTAAGACGGGTAAGATTGCTGGGGAAGGCTTCTTAGAAGCAGTTTTCCTTTTTCTTTTTTTCAATTTTGGGGGAGGGGGAATCATATTATTCCATCAACTGGAAGTGCGCCTTGACTATTGTTTTAATTTTTTATTTCGGTTTAATGCGACCTTCTCAAAAATATCTCCAGAGAATTATTTTTTTTTAAATACTTTGCAAACTACTTACATACATATTGCCTATCACTTTTATTTGAAACGTTCCCTACTAAAATTTATTTTTGGTGGGTGCAACGTTAACTCATCTTCTGAAAGAATCACTTAGGTACAATCTATAATTCTGTCATCTTTATAATATATGAAGGTTTATGTAAAATGTGTAGTTAGAATTGAAATCTCTAGAAAATCGGTTAACCGGAAATAGTATTTAGCTCACTTTATTCAACTTTTCTTCTTTTTCCGACTTTTATTTGAATGTGTTTTTAATGAGATTCTAGTGGAACTGAGACGTTAGGTTTACCTCTAAATTGCGTATGAGTTTTTACATCAGATTTTTGAAATATGAGATAAACGTTAGGTTGAAGTGTAGGAAACGATTCTATGTTCTATTTAAATTTCTCTCTAAAACCACCAATGTTAATGAGGAAGACAAGATGTCAATCAAATCACAATGTAACTTATTTACGACAATTTTTTTATTCTATCAGTTTTAAGCTCCTCGATCTTTTTACATGACATAAGGTGCGTGTGTGCTTTTTATTTACAACTTCCTAAATTCTTCTTAGCGACATCTCTTTGCTAATTATGAGTTATTGTTTTGATTCTAGACTATCCTCTGCCGCCAAACTTGGCAACACTTGATAGACTGGGTGAAAATTCTAACTCGGTTAAGCCGATTTTTTCCAATCTGGAATTTTATCTAGCTCTCAGAATTATATATTAATACTGGAACTAACACATTAGAGGAAAGCTCAACTTGCAACTTCAGCAAAATGCTCGAAAAAAACAATTTTGCCGGAATAATAATTCAAATAAATATAGGTAATAGATACTTGAATCAAATTTGACCATTCTGTGAATTTTTGTTTTTGAAATATTTTGAAACTTTTTTTGTTTTCAGGGTGCCAGAGAAATGTATTTCCTATGAAATTCAATTTCAAAAATTTGGTATGATAGCAATACTAGAAAGTATAAAGTAATATTAGAAAGTAAAAAGCAATATAGAAATCCATAATAATACCTATCCATAATAATATCTATCATATACTGTCCTTCTTCAGCTGAAGTATATCCGCAGATGCATTAATTTGCCGCCAGAAAGATATCCTCACATATTAATCAAAGAAATGATTAGGAAAAAAGTGTGTATATATAAAGAATGGGAATGTTTTTTGTCAGAAGTATAATATATCTATGGATGAAATGTTTAATGTGGATATTAAACCTAAGCAGATAGTTGAAAGAGTTAGGGAAGTACTGATGACAGAATACCAATGTAAAGCATAAACCAGCCGCAATCATCTCTTATATAAAGCTCTGAATACGAAGGCCTGTGTTTTAAAGTGCAACCTTGATGCTGTAGCCCCTAGCTGGATTATAAAATGCAGGGGCGAACTCTTGTACCCAAATAATTACAGATACGGTAATGAATAAAGTTGTGTTCTCTTTGTAATTTGGGTTATAATGAGGATGTCTTTCATTTTGTAGACGTGTGCCCTATTTTGAAACTTTTTAGGCTGGCACATTTGAACACAGACCAGTTGGATGTTGATGAATTTAAAGATATATTATCAAATGAAAGGAAATGGTTGAGCCTGGTATCTTATTGTAAACAGGCCTGGTCTTACAGATACATCCTGCTGATTGAATTTAATTACTAATGTGCAATTCAAATCCTACTCTATTCTTGACACGTATATCTGTATTTTTCTTTAATTGCATTTTTATTAATTTAATTTAATATTGTTTAATTGTATGGTCTATAGTCACCAGATGTATGTTCATACTGTATCCTGAATTTTGCTTGTTATTGTATTTTTTACTATTTTGGATCTATGCATTGATACTTTTTATATTGCAATCTAATTTATTTGCAACAACTTCCTTAGACGGTCATACGACCATGAGTATGTCTGTAATCAGGAATTATTATATGCCAATGTATTGTTAAAAAATTTAATAAAGACTGTTATTATTATTATTATTATTATTATTATTCACTCTTTGGTTATTCACTTCTGTAAACTATTCACATACTATTCTACAATTCGATTTTTCAAAACAGTCTTTGTTAGAAAAACGCACAAGGAACATGAAGGATAATAAATCTTGTTCATTTAATATGGGATTTTGCAAAGAATTTTCTAAAAATGATGTAAAGTTACGGTGAATTATGATTTTGTAGCAGCATCGGTTCCCCAAAAATAAATCGCTTCTCATTATTGCTAACATGGTAGACAAAATTATTTAGTTGTTGTGGTGGTTGGTTCCGCAGAGCTGGAAAGTATCAGAGACATTTTTCGTGGTATCCTGCTTCATTTTGTGGTCATCGACCGGTTTCGGGCGTTCGCCCATCTTCAGGATGCGTTTTTCAGACAATGTGACAACACAGATTTTCACAGAGCAAATTCAGTTTCACACACTAGCTGGTGTTTTTAACTGTATTTAAAAGTTTTCCTGAAGATGGGCGAACGCCCGAAACCGGTCGTTGACCACAAAATGAAGCAGGCTACCACGGAAAATGTCACTGAAAGTTATTTAGGCTCATGAAGTGCCTAATGAATTAACATTAATTAAAAATGGAAAGTAATTCATTTTTTCACAACCTATAAACCATGACTCTTTAACTTTCATGGACACCTTTCAAAAAAAAAAAAATTAGAAACATCAGTCGAAGTCATCAGATGTCGAAGTTTAATTAGCATCTCTTTGAAAGAAAAAAAATAAATCCCAAGATTGTAACTAAGGCGTATAGTGCTTTGGCACAAATTTTATTCAGTTTAAATCAAAGATAGTGAAAAAAATGAATGAATTCGAAAATTGATTTCCCAAAAGATTTCTTGTGAAATTTTTTTTTTTATCAAAAGAATTGACTTGGTTCATTGACAAAGCGAAATATTTAATAAAGAATTTAAGGATAATTAAATAATTTATTATTTTTATTATATGTGTTACTTAAATTCTAGAAATTAAAAAAATATGTATTCACTGTTATTGCTGACTGTATATTATACACTCGATATAATTATAATATAAATATAATAATTAATTACAGATAATATTTAATAAGACTTTCAAAGTTCAGAGCTTGTAATTGATTAGGAGAATCTAGTAATTAATTAATTTGAATAAGATAAACCTAAAGTAATATAGATCATTTCTGTTTAGATAAGATAGTTGAGGGGAAAATGGAGATTCAAGAGTTCCGTAGTCTTATGACAGGAGGAAGTTAATTAAAGAACAATTATGGTTTGCTGCCAGAGACAATACAAACCAACTATCAACAAAACTACTTTCCCACTTCTACAATTCACCATCTATTCTTGGCATCCAACTATAATAATTATTTAAGTGAAATTCGTATTTGTTTCACTTAATACTTCCACACTATGTAATACTAAAATTCTAGAATTGATGATGAATATTACATAGGGTGTACATTGTGTAAATTTATATAGAACATAAATTACAAGCCAATTGAATACCTTCTACGGATTATTTCCTAAGAATAATCTTAAACTGTTATATTTTGGATGAATTATATCATTTTTTTAAATTAATGAAAATTAATACCAATCCACCAGTCATACATCCAGCAACGAAATAAACCAACCAATATTTTTTGGCGACCTAAAACCCCATTTTACCAACAATGAATTTATTTACTTGGAATGAAGTCTGCTACAGTAAAGTTCAATTAGAAGAGCCCTACAAACAGAGAACATAGTTTATGCCACATGCGCTCCTAATGTCAGCACAAACCAAAGTGCGTCAAAGGCGCTGGTGATCATCTGTCAACGGACAGATCACTAAGTCCAGGCAAATGCGCTTTATGCCACTACTTACGAAGACTGCATCGTTCATCGCGAATCAGAAGAAACCAGATCTAGAAGTGTAGTTCTGCGCAAAGAAGAGCTGACTCAACAATTATTCGTCTCAGTATAATAAAAGTAACTTACGATCATCAAAACCTAGTCAGTTATTAGACAAACTTTTACACTGATAGTGATGGCTACGCCTTGCGAAATCCTCTTACTCCACACATATCCTCTTCCGCCGGCGATATCGTCCCGCTCTTGAATTCATTTCTAAGCGTCCGTATAAACCTTATCACGCTCTTGATAACCCTACTCACTCCAGTGGTTAACCATCCATATTCCTAGCGGCATGCTTTAATGCCTCTTAATTTACATTCACTCTCCATACTTCTCTGGAATGCGAATGGACTGAACCAACATACATGTGAACTCGACATATTTCTCCATGACACTCACTGAACTGAACTGAAACTCACTTCAATGACAGAACTCAATTTCATACTCCCTATGATACAACTTACTAGACCAACCACCTAGACGTGGCAGTAAACGGTGGATCCGCAATACACATGCACAATTCCTTATCGCATTTGCTAATACATTCCGTCTTCTTAACTCTAGCCAACCCGAATTTCTTTACATACGGAACCTTTCCCCTACACACTAGCCGCTATGGATCCACTCTGTAGGAAATGTGACCATAAGAATGAGACCGTTTCACCTTCTTGGAGTGGAAGCACTTTGCTCGCAGACGATTCTTGAAATTTGGCGCCTGTAACTTGCTGCCGAATGTGGGATCAGAAATCTCACTTGCCTTAGAACGGAGGCTTCGAGTTCTAAATTAGATTAGATTAGATTAGCTATTATTAAATCTGACCAAGAACTTTGCTACATAACCAGAAATTTGCCTGCGATTAAGTGACGTCATTAATGCATTAAAAAACTACATAATTTTTAAATATTACAACCTTCCCAAAATCAGGTTAAAAAAACCTAAATCCAGGATTTAAACGAATAGTTGCATATTTTAACATCTGGTCATGTTAATATTCTACATACCGGGATAAGTAAAATAAAAAAATGTTGATAGATTTAATCTTGAAAAAATTGTCGACAAATAGATCATAAAGTAAATCCTAAAAATATAATAAATAAATAAAAAATCTTTTAATTAAAAAACAAAAGTAATATTGAATACAATTTCTCATCTTAATGAATAAATAATTACATGCCTTATTATTAATGAAAATTTAACCTCCACTAATAACAACAGTTGTTGAAATTTAGTTAAAACAGACATTTGTAGATGAATCAAGTTTTACTTCTCCCTTTATTAAAACTTTATAATTGTCACGTCTCACTGTCCCACTCGTTCATTTCATTACATTCGTATTATATTTAAATTATGTTTATTTTATATTCAGAACAGCTGGTAAATTGAATTTAAAATCTGAATTTTACCAACTTTTTGTTTTAAACCTACTACTTTTATAACCTCGTACTATTCTAATAAATTTATTCAGGATAAGCGTTAGAAAATGTTTCATACGAGTTTCAAGATATTATGTGATGGATTTATGATTCTCAATAGATATCATATCACCATAGTATTGATTTTAGGTGCATCAGAAACTATAATAATTAATAATAATGACAGAGGTGGAATTATCTCAGAGGTAGTGCATTGGACTTGGAAAGCATGGGTTCCTGGTTCGAGTACAGGCAAGGCTGCACTTAGTTTTTTCTCGCCCTAGGAATACAACTCACTATCGTATTAGGCATTGTAGTCTGCCAAGAAGAACACTTCTAGAGACCGTCATTCGTATGGCTGTAGAAGCGAGGCATGGTCTTTAGGGCGTGCGATACAAGATTGGGTCTGTTGTGCTCGTTGGCAATTTTTAGGTTGGTTTACATGGTAGTATTGATAAATTTTACATGATTGCAATGCTTTTTAAAAGTAAAAATGAATAACTAAATCATATTATAAGTATTTATAAAACAGTGATATTCTACTTTGTGAAGATTTTTCCTTTAACAAATCACAATACAAAAAATTAAAAAAAGTTACCCATGTAATCACTTGTATCTAAGTAAGCAGTATATGAATGGGCTGGTATTTGTAAATTACAGTAGAGCGTTACCCAATTGGATCATCAGCTAAAAGGTGGACATTTGCCTGGTAACCTATGTGGAATTGTAACAAATAGCCATGTAAATCCTACCAATCAATAGGGTTGTTAGAATGTAATGGGCCGTGGCCTAGTGTTACAGGTAGCTACAATTAGCAGTTGGTATGTCATTGGTCAGATACTGGAATCCTAAAACCCGAACTAACTCTTTTAGTAGTAGGCCACTAATTTACGTAAATATTCACCAAAACAATGCAGAAGTTATTTTCAACAAATTTATTTACCAATTAACTTGAATTTAAATTTTTCACCGATTTGTATTTATTTTAAATTATTTAAGATTTCACAATAGAGCAGTTGAATAAAAATTTAAAGTATTAGTATTACGTTCATTGTGTAAAAGACGCATGATTATGTGTCAAAAGGGTCTAATATCAATAGACTGCAAACTCTTCAATCTTCCGCCGCATTGTAAATGCTCCGATCTATCAGAGATATTTCCCGTGATAGCCTGCTTCTTTTTCTGGTCATCGACCGGTTTCGGGAGTTCGCCCATCATCAGGATGCTTTTTGTGTCAGACAGTGTGATAATATAATTTGTACAGAGCAAAAAGAAGGCTATCGCGGAAAATATGTCTGATGCTTTCCAGCTCTGCGGAACCAACCACAACAGCTCCGATCTATGTTAGTAATCTATATATATAAAAATTCAGCATCCGTATCTTTGTGGCAGCAAAACTCGAAAATTAGTCGCTGGATTGACTTGAAATTTTTACACAACGCTGCATTTCTATATAGGAATGTTTATTTATAATTTTTTCTCCGAAGTTCCCACGGAAGCGGGAAATTCCGAGCGTTTCGCGAGGTTGGCAGAAATAGTCAGACTCGCGTTGCGATGGCGACGCGCTCTCTGAACCTCTTTCTCAACTACTTATAAGTACCTCTATTCCGAAGTTCCCACGGAAACGGGAAATTCCGAGCTAAAATCCGTTCAAACGGCCATATTGCTTTAGCACTTGCTTCTTCAGGTATTGCTGGTATTGGTTGATGGAAGGAGGTAAACAGTGCATTCAGTTCTTAAACTGTCACTAAACATGCACTTACAGAAAATCCAGCATGTAACATTTCTAAAACATCAGGAATGGGAAAGGTTCTTCGGGCGTGCAAAATCATTGTATGGGATGAGTTACAATGGCTCATAAGAAGTCATTGGAAGCATTAGACCATTCATTGAAAGACTTGCGAAATAATCAGGTTCCATTTGGTGGAGCATTGGTGTTACTAGCCGGTGACTTCAGGTAAACGCTTCCAGTGATACCTCGCTCAACACCAGCTGATGAATTGCATGCCTGCTTGAAATATTCAACTCTTTGGAGCACAGTAAAAAAAAATCATTTAACAACGAGTTCAACTTCAAAACGATCCAACAGCTGCCATATTTTCAAGACAATTACTCGAACTCGGTAACGGCACTGCTCCTACAAATCCAGAAACGGGAAAACCACCTTCCCATCTAATTTCTGCAACATTGTACATTCAAAAGAAGAATTAGTAGACAAGGTATTCCAAAGCATCGAAACAAATTATCAAAATCACTCATGGTTAAGCGGAAGAGCCATTCTAGCGGCTAAAAATGTCGACGTACTCGATATGAACAACATCATTCTAAACAGAATCGCAGGTGAAACAGTGACATACAAATCCATTGACTCCGTGAGGGACCAAAGTGAAGTAGTGAATTTTCCAACGGAATTTCTTAATTCACTCGATGTTCCCGGATTACCGCCTCACATTCTAAATTTGAAAATTGGAGTGCCAATTATATTACTCCGAAACATCAATCAGCCAAAGTTATGCAATGGTATACGATTAGTAGGTAAAAAAATTGATGAATAATCTAATTGAAGCAACAATTCTCATTGGACCTCATAAAGGTGAAGACGTACTACTTACACGAATACCACTCATTCCGACAGACTTGCCGATCGAGATGAAAAGACTTCAATTTCCAATACGCTTTGCGTTCGCTATGACTATCAATAAAGCGCAAGGACAAACTTTGCAAGTGTGAGGTTTGAATTTAGAAAACGAATGCTTCTCTCATGGGCAATTATATGTCGCATGCTCCAGAGTCGGTGAACCATCTGATCTTTATATTTATGCAGAAAACAGACAAAAAAAAAATGTAGTCCATTGTAATGTATTGCTGTGTTTGTAGTTTGTAGTGGCTTAAGCGGTTTTGTATAAGGGCTTGTATGATTGGTTGAGATAGAATATAAGAATAATTAAGAACACACTGGTAGTTTAAAACAATATATTCTCTAAGAGAAATTAAGTTACTTTAGATTATCACATAAATTAATTGGAATAAACTCTTAAAACTTGATACTGGCTCTGATGTATTCAACTTGGTAGCTAGAACGAGTCTGTCTTAAATATCTCTTCTCTTTGTCCGTTTAGTGCTTCCCTTGTGAGGAGAAGGGGTTAGAACAAAGCCATAAAGGTTCTTGGACATTCCTAGTAACTATACTCGTATTACCTGGCTGGTCCTTTTGCAACATATTTTGATAATTTAGATTTATTTAAAAATTAATATTATTTCAAGTTTCTTGCATCCATCACACCATTAACTAGCTTTACAATAAAAAAAAACTTTCAGTTAAAACATTTGTTCTTTCTTCCCTACACCACCGCAAAGTAGGGTATTAAATTGAAAGATGTGTTTTCTTGCTGAATCTATGTTAACTATAATACTTTTCCTAAAAATCAGGCTGAGCCACAGCGAAGCGTTGCCGGGTTAGCTAGTCTATATATAAAGATCATAACATTTCCACGTAAATGCCGCCAAAATTTATCAATATAGCCTAATTATTTAGCAGCAAATATATTCCTAGCACAACACTTCCGTGTAATCTTCGAAGGCGACTGATGCGCCGCTAATCTCAAGATCATTTGTTATCCTAGTTTGTTTCGAGGCACTCATATCATTTAAGCATCTTGCATTAGCAACTTATTGTTTCATATTTGCGTGAAGCGGAAAATGTTGGAAGTACTGGTTGTAAATGTTTGTAATATGTCTACCATTGCCGAATAATATTAGAGTTTCTTTAAGTAGGCAAAAGAAGTTTTAATAATTAATCACAACTACGTTTTTTACTTGAGAAAAAAGGAAAGAAAAATAAGAGACTAGAAAGAAAAAAAAATTAAAAAAATAAAGGGCAAACTTTAAGATTAATTATCACTCGCACACTTTGACTTTCTGTTTAATGAAGATACATTATTTCTACAGGAAGCGGAAAAATAGCCATGAAAGAGGCGGTCTTTTGGTTAAAACACCTTTTGCTTTCCAACAACGTAGATGGAAACATATTGTGTGTGTGTGTGTGTGTCTATTTTTGTGTACGTGCGCTTGTTTTTGTGGGTGAGATAGTGAGAATAAAAGTGAGAGAGAGATAAGGGGGCAGCAAGTGTAATTTAGCGATAATTTATCAAGATGGCGTAACATCCAGGGGCATTCTTGATTGACATGTTCAATTAAGTGAACAATAAAAGGCACAAGTCTTACCCTTCTTATTCTTTCTATCCTTTATACGCTTATTCGCGCTGTCTCTTTCTACCAGCCTTCAAGTTAGTGGCAGTGGACAGAAAAATTGATACGCCATCAGCAAAAGGGAAGCACTTCAAGTGGAACGTCTCAGGTATACACCGTTGAGGGCAGATTTGAAAGCGTTTAGTTTGCTATCCATTAATTCTAATTAATACCTTCTTTTTTATTTTTTTGGCTTAATTAATTGATTATTTCATTTAGTGTATTACTATCTCAAAAAAAAATCTGATGTGAAACACACACACAACTGCAATTCTCTTACTGCAATTCTCAAAATTATAATTGACAAATGTTATAGTTAGTGTACCAAATTTTATTAAAATTCGTCAAAAATTGAAAAAACTGTTCAGTAAAAGTGCATTTCCGCTTTACTAATTTTCTAAAATCTCGGAATTTTGGCCATCTATTTATTTCTAATTAATTTCATTTGGAGAAAGCTGTAACTCCACGCCGCCCCCTAAAACTGTCCTTAAATGCATTTTCCCAGAGAAATGTTTCAAATAAAAGATGTAGATTTTTGCATGTTTAGTTTATATACGAAGTTTCAAAAACATCGTCGAA